>QZFA01000180.1:0-57769 GCA_003614995.1 Cladosporium phlei
TTTTTTTTTTTTTTCTTTTTTCTTTTTTTGTTTTTTTTTTTTTTTATTTTTTTTTTTTTGTTTTCATCTTATCTTAATTTATATTATATGACTTGTATTTAAATGAAATTAAAGTATAGCACAGCACAGCACAGCACAGCAGTCCATCCATCACAATGCTCACAGCAAAGCAATGCAAAACACATCACAGCCCATCCTGGTCGAGCACTGTCATCGCACGCGGGCCGGTATTAGCGTGGTTCCTGACGCCTGGCGTGCCGGCAATGATGGCAGCCTTCGACGCTAGGGGCGCTAGAACAGGGAGTCGATACCAATCCCCTGGAATCACAGTGTGATTCGCTGGGGGATCCCGGCTGTGAGGCGACGGATCTTGCACCAGGCCATCGGCAGCCTCATCCGCACCAGCTCGCAGCCAGCAACCCGGACCACGTCCTGCACGCTTGCCAACCCTGTCTGTCCAAAACGAAGCGAGCGAGGCGACGCTCTCCCCATGACCGGTCCAGGGCTTGCATGCTCATCTATCCGGATGCATATACGATCTATCATCTCAGCCTTGCTGTCTGCAATCAATCTATCTGTCGCGCTCATATCCAACCATCACATGTCCCCGTCAACAGAACGGCATCCATCCGCGTCAAAGTGACATGTCTACTTACCTCTGTCTGCCTGCCTAAATCTCGACCCGTCTGCTTACCGTCCCTCCTGTCATCAAACCAACCCAGCCCAACCCCAATGCAGCCGGCCGCCATTCGCCTTTTCCTCCCCTCCCATCCGCCCGCGATCCCCCTCTACACCCGCTCTTCCTTCCCATTCCTCCCACCTCTCGCCGTTGCACGTCCACACGCACATCATGTCGGCAATCCTGAAGCTACTCGCTACTGTACGCTGCTGTGCGCTGCCGAGTCAAGGCGACGACGAACGGCCAACGGCGCATAGAGGCGGTGTGGGAGCTGTCGTTGTTGCGGCAAGGGTTGTCGTCCATAGCACTGTAGTAGAGTTCCAACTGGCCGACAGCCTGCCAAACACTCGGGCTTCTACAGCCAGCTTAGGGTTTGGCACCCATTGCTACTCGTCCGCTTGTCACATTCGCCTTTTGTGTGAGTTGGAACTCTGATGCGCCACAACTGCGGTGCCTTCGCGTCTCGCTTTCTTCTCCGTCTCCGCCGCCCGTTGTACCTACCTACTCCTTGGGCTTTGGGCTCCTCCTCACAAACTTCTGCTGTTTGAGTTGTCTCGAAGCTGCTGCCCTACCCACACCCACGAGTCACCGCAACCGCTCGCATATTGCGGGCACCTCGTGTCATGAGCGAACGACGCCTCACATCGCGCTTCCACCGCCTCGCCCGTTAGCCACCCATCACCATTGGCAGACGGCGTTCAGCATGCCACGTTGCGCGCCCTTGCCCTTCTTTCGTCACAGTTCCTTGGGTCGTGTCTGGCGGTGAGAGGCAAACGGCGCGTCCAGCGACCCAAACCAAACCGGGTGTGTGACGGGGACGGGGTGCGGGTTGCTATTCTCATTTGCTGCACGCACACGCCGCTCGCAGGCTCCTTGTTGCAAGGGCCCCACGCGAGCCGCGAGACAGGACCTCTCACAAACAGACTCGGCGGGCAGGCCAGCCGATGGGCCTAATAAAATCAAACGCAGCAAGGCGCAGCTGGCGCTTGTCCCGACTCGATTGGCTCGTTTCAATGCCCATCGGCCCGCGAGATTTGGCCCCGACCCCTCCCATTCGCCGCGCAGGGTGAGACGGCCTTGTTTCGAATCCTTCGACTCCTATTCTAGCGACATCCACCTCTGCCGCCCACATGACCCAGAGGCGCAAACAGCCCATCCCAAGTCAGTGGGCCCCGGGCTCAACGATCGTCCGACGTCATGAGGAGCTTATGCAGTACAAATCGCACACGGTGGCTCACGCCTGCAGGCCAACATGCATTCGACCTGTCGTGCCGTGCTACTGTCGCTTGGGCGGCCATGGCAAATCGACTGCTTTGCCCGCCAAGCCGGGAGATGCAATCTGTCAGACGCACAGCGATGCCCATGTGGTACTGGCAGCCGGCATGTCTGGTGCACCAACTGTCATCTTTTGTCGCTTGTCGCACTCGCACGACTTTGCCCGCGGATGCGCTTGCGTCGTACCACATCATTACTGTCATACCGAGCAAGTATTGCGGTCTGCGGCCGGCCTTCTCACAAGACCAGCCATCGCGGCCCCGGGAGCCGCCAAAGCGTGGAAAATAGTGTGGATACATAAAGTCAGGCAACGGTTCCGTATGCTCCGTCGCGTTTGTCTGCGCATTATTGGAGCTTGGGTCGCCGGTACCTAATCCGCAAAGCGCACAACTCCATTGTCAGCAGCACTGCTACTACCACTACAACTGCTACGAGTGTGTTTGCGCGCTGCTGCTACGGCTACGGCTGCCATTGCCGTTGATATTAATGCCCTGCGCCGGCCGCTTGGATCCGTGTCTGCCGGCGTGTGTGCCTTGGAATTGTTCGGCCGCCTCGTTGTTGCTCAGAAAGAAGAGTTTGGCCGAGGCGACACAAATACCTGGCAAACCTTGAACATTCTCATCGTATACAGCCTAAAGACTGGGCTTATGGTCGGGCTTCAACGATAATCCATGCAATGGCAAGATATGAAGAACAATACTCGGCCGCCACTCCGGAAACTCCGTCGACGGCCTCGATTTCATGGACGGCTCGCGACCGCCTACTGCCTGCCACCTGATCGCTCACAATTCCGCTGCAGCACCCGAAAGATGCCTTTGCTACCGACTTCCTGCAGTCGCACGGCAGGCCAATGTGACTGGTAACAAAGCTCGTCAGACCGCCCAAATTAGTTTCCAGTCCGTCTACTGCACGCCGTACACCGTACACCGTGAGCTCGGTAGGTGACACAGCCAGCGGTGTGAAGCTTGGTCTATTGATTGATTGACTGATCATTTGGTATGCCTGCCTGCCACTGCTCGTCCGCCTGCCAAATGATGCGGCGTTCGGCTCCTACACCGCCACCGTGAACGCATCTCCATCCTCTTGCACTTTTTTTGACGCTTGTCGCTCGAACGCTATGCCGGCAATTTGGGCCCTCGGCTTCTCCGCCCTGTTCCTGTCACTAGTTTCGACCTGTTAGTTCTGACATGCACTGAATCGCCAGACGAAATGAAAGGAGGACGATCTTCCCTCGCGGCAATCGGAACGCGGTTCCCCATCCGCGCTCTTCCACCCCGCTTATGAGCAGCATGAATAATCTCAAATGCGTTCTCTCTCGCATCGCGCCATCTCTCAACAACATGCATCGAGTTCCACCTACCCCATCGCAGCCATCGTGGGATCCTCACGCGGCGGCTCCACGAGGGCTATAGCGATCTGTAGCGATCGGGGCACATGTAATATTCGACCCCGACGCCCGGGGCTATACTAGGACTCAAGTCAGCGACATGGTTTGACGCATGCAGGTCCCGGGCAAAAAACTCAATTGTCGCAGTGACTTTTTCCAGTCCTTTGCCTTTGCACCGGCGTTGGGCGGACGGCGAATCGCAAGCCGTTCCGGCCTAAATTTCTTATTCGTTCGGCGGCCAGTGAAAGGCTCGCGGGTCAGAAATCATTTAGCCTGGAGACTGGGCTTCAAACTGCGAGGAAAGCCAGTTGTGAGTGTTTGAAGGGCAAACGGTTGATGATGAGACGGGGGACAGGAGCCGCTCGCCTCCCATGCCTCTTCTTCGGAGGCTTTGTAAGAAGGGCATCACCGATTTGGCACAACCCCTTAAGATTCGAGCCCGCATGAGCGGTCGGTCACATGATTTATCACATCTCCTGGCATTTTTCCAAAATTCCCATTGGCGACATCAGCGATGTGATGTCACGCACATATCAGGATTACAATACTGTGATGAAAAATCTCCTTATGCTCGCAGATGTTCTGTGGGCGTCGCATGGTGGCTTGAGATGGCCTGTGATACTAATGCTGCAAGGTACGCTCGATTTGGTCGTGCCACTAAATTAGTCCCGATCCTGGACTCGTCCGACTCCGACTCCAACACCCCGCGGTGAGCTGTAGCCTGTCATCTTGAACGAAACGAACGAGCGCTACCCCCTTCTGGACTGCAACATGCGCATACCATGCCCTTGCGTTCCCGCGCCTTTGCGCGTCAGAAATTGTGTTTAGACTTGTACGTGTTCCACCTCTCAGGCGAGCCCGCTGCTGCACTGGATATGCATTCCCACCGTCTGCACCAGACAGCAGCAACAATGCTGTAAACTGACCGGCCTTGCCATCACAGCGCCAGCTTGAAACATGCCAGTCCCAAAGGTGTCTACGTAGCACCTGTGCCGGACGAGCCTCTGCTCTGGACAGGCGTGCTGTTCGTGCGCAAAGGTAAGAGGAAGCGCTACACACGGAGTCTCGTCCTATCATCCCGTCTCATCAAGTCGCTCACATCTTCCTCTCCCACCAGGACCATACGCAAACGCCGTCCTACGCTTCCAAATCGCTTTCCCAGACGACTACCCCGACCGCCCGCCCGTCGTCACCTTCCAGCAAGACGTCTTCCACCCGCTCGTCACCCCGCTGACCACGTACACATACTCGACGCGAGATAGAGGTGGCACCGTCAGCGCCGCTGACGAGGAAACTCTGCCGCCTGGAGGCTTGGTGTTGAAAGAGGGATTTCCGGAATGGTTTGATCATGAGGTGGACGATGAGGCCGGCAGCCAGCAAAAAGGAGACCAGCCCACAACGAGTGAGAGCGCGGGAGAACAACAGGATACCCCAGCGCCTGTTACTGCAACACCAGCCTCCCCACCGCACATCGTCAAAGTCCTGCAGTACCTGCGCCTCGCCTTCTCCGCGCCAGAGATCGTGGACAGCGTGCCGCTCTCTTCGGCCGCGAACCCGAGCGCCTGGCATGCGTGGCGGACTTATCGCGCGAAAGTTTTGGGTGAGAACCGCGCTCAGTCGCCTGCGGCTCTTCCTAGCAGTGGTGATGCGAGCAGCGATCGCAGTCTGTCTCCGAGAGCAGCACAGCCTGGTGGAGCTCGCAGGCCGGGAGAGTGGAACTGGTCTGGGGTTTTCGAGGATCGAGTGAGGAAGGTCGTTGCTTCATCGAGAGCGGAGGGCACGGTCTTCGGTGGTGGGGCTGGTGAGGTTGGGGATGTTGTAAGTTGTGCCCTGTGATACTCGGTAATGGGTGGACTCCTTGCTGACTATGTTACTAGATCTCGTTTTCGAAGTTGGACGATGAGGCTTTCGCGGCTGTTTTGCCTCAGATGCAGGCTCAGGTGTCGGGCTAATAGTGTGGAACGACGCTGCAATGCTTATTTTCTGCTCCGAGCCGGTCGGTTTCGAATATTAACCTTAAAGTAGGCAGTCAGATCGTGAGGTTGACCAGACAAATCGGACCGGACAGGTCTGTCATCTTCTGTTGCTCCACGATTCCACGTTCTGAATGTCACGTCACGAGTTCTGTGTACATTCGTTTATTGGCTCTTAGAAATGTGTTTTCACAAGACGATCCTGTGATACCTACGTATTCTGTGAGATACAGATAAGTGTGAATGAAGGTAGGAGCTGTCGAGACGGAATTATGTACATCGTTGCCACATCAACAGCAACATCACAGCGCTTGCCTTCACAGCGCCAGGCTCAAATCCGTCTTCTCGCCATTGTTGACTTGCAACTGCAGCATACTACTATCAAGTCCAATGGCGAGCTCCAAGGAGGTAAGAAAGAGAGACACAATCACTTCACTGAACCAAGCTGACAGACTTCAGAACCTACCGCCAACCCCCAAAGGCTTGCGCTCATGGAGACAGCCTATTCAACAAAATGTCAAGCCACTCTCGCCTAACAGCAAACCAGCCTTGGTCAGGCAACGAGACCACTCGGCATGCAGAAGGCCGGATGCACCACTGAGGGTGCGAAAGACGAGAGAGAACCTGAAGAAAGATGGCGGGCTCGGCGATGTGCCGCCGCCATGCGTAGGGTGCACAGGATCTGAAGAAGCAATCGAGCCATCGCGCACGGTCGTGCCCAATGACACCCCTCTACCTGTCTCATCGGACAAGCCAGGTGCGCACAATCTACAGATCGCCTCGCCGGAGCCCATGCTATTACACCCGCTCTCGCCCGACCTCAAACTCGAGCAAGCCAAGGTCAACCGCCACCGATCCGTCAGCAATCGTGTCATGTCCAGTCTCAAGAGCGCAGCGGCTCGCACCCGAAGCAGTCGCACCATCCGTCCCATGGAATCGGAATCCAGTCTGCTACGCCGGATGTCTGGACGCCGCAAGCCGACCGCCGAAACTCAGCCAGAGAGGAGAGCGTACAGCTTCGACGTCAGTCGCGACAGTGTCGCCAGCGAAGTCGACATCGCACACGGTAGCAGTGCCGACGCCATCAGTCACGGCAACCAGGCGCTGGAACATCGCTCTTTCACGGACAGTACCGTGAGTACCACGGCTCTGGTCGAAGAGCTAGATCCTGTGACGCCGCCGTTCGATGCCCCCACGCCTGAACGGGTCGTGTTCAAGAACCGCTTCTCCAGCGCACCGGAATCGCCTCCACCGAGACATCCCGCGGGATTTGATCGTACTCCTCGGCCTGTGGACCGAGTGGCACGATCGACTTCAGATCATGCTGTGCGTCGAATTACGGTGCCGTGTGTACGACTCGACGTTGCGATGGACGCCGATTTCCTTGATTACGGCGAGAGCAGCAACATGTGGGTCGCTATCGAAGCGATTGTCGAGACTCACACCGTGGAAATTCCTGCCGAAGGCTAGCAGCCTTTGATGTCTAGGAAGCAGAGGCAAGACCAATCGATCGGGGCGATCACGAGCCTGAGGATCTGTTACAAACCGAGCTCGTGCAGCAAGATCATCGACTTGGTCGGACGTAAATCGACGAAAGAGCTCTTTCCCGGCGAATCATGCCTACTGTTCATGAAGCTTCACGTGCCGCGGATCAGAACGAGCCGATCCACTCGCATTGAGGACATCGATCAGGAGTCACTCTTTGAGGAACTGCAGAGCATAGTTGGCACGCTTGAGCAGGACATACTGCACGTCGAGACGCGCTACAAACACTCGCTCCTGCCTGAATCCAACACTTTGACCTGCCGCGAAGCTTGCAGCATTCGTAGGCCAAAGACTGATTCCCGATGGAGCATCTGCTCGAGAGATGAGCAACGCAACGGTTCCAATGTGCACGAACGTCTCGCAAAATACATAATATCACATTGCCCACCAGATCAGGCTTTGGATTTGATCCGCCATCATCTCGGCGAGGCAGCGTCAGCCAAACATCCGATCGACCAGCTGTGCAATGGGCTTCGAGCCGAGTTGGAGATCCAGAGATCATGTTCGTCAGACAAGACAGCTGACAAGCCCTCGATCTTGATCTCCGATACCTCGCTTGAAGGAGATGGCAGCATTACATCTCCTATGCCCTCCGAACTATTCAGCAGCTCCCCATCAACAAAAACCGGACAAACAGCCCCAACCTCAATCCGCTCGCACGCCTCCCTCCTCCTCTCCGCCACCACCAACACGCCAGCCAAAATCCCCTCCCGCAAATCCAGCGCCCCAGTCCCAAACACAAATACATACCCTCTGAAATCCGCCGCAAAGTCCACATCCGCGCTTCCTTCCAACGATCAGACTTCCACTTCCACTCCAGAAGGTCCACCAGGCCCAGACGACGCCCGCGCCCTGTGGAAACACATCCGCCAGTCTTCGCTCAGCGCTCTGCAGCAGCTGGTGGAGGCTGCTCCCGAGACTCTGGAGCAGTTGGAGGCTAGCGATGGTGTTGTGAGGGAGTTGAGGAGGCAGGCGTTGGCTAATAAGAGGAGTGTTGGCGCGGAGACGCTGAGGGCTTGGAGGTGGGATTCTAATGGGGGTGGGAGGAGGGGAGGGGGGGGTGGGGTTGGGGGGGTTGGGGCGCCTTGGATGTGATGGTGGAGTTGGAGAGGGTTGAAGAGGGTTGGATTGGGTTGGGTTGGAAAGTGTTGGTTGGATACATGCGGTCGACGTATGGTCGTGTGCTTTAGGTGTGTTCGCGGCGGATACTCTCAGTTATACTCTAACAGGATTGCATGTACCTTGTTGTACCGGAACTACAGTTTACTACATCGTTTTCTGAAGAAACGTACCTCATGTAAGCAGTGATGTATTGTGAATGTCCCTCGTGGTAGTCGGATTTTGGGTGAAGCCTGGTAACTTATCGATCTATACCTACGAATAGTTGTTCTGAGAATCGAACATCACGTTCATCGATGAAGCTCATGAAGATGTTCGACCATGTTTTACATATCGGAGTGTTGATTTGATTGAAGCCATCAAATTGATCGATCGGGCAACGACGTCACCTCCAATTTTGCTCTAGAATTTGACGATTCCCGTCGCGTTCGTTTCGCGAAAACAGAAATGGACCGACGCAAGATATGGGTAATGCGCCTTTGATCCGCCTTGCTAAAAGACCTGCCAGACAAACCCTTCCACCTCTTCTCAGCCTATTCGACAGCAAGAGAGGGAAGCACTCCGGTCAACGGCGCATCGCGCCTCTCCAACCCAAAACCACAACACACGCAGCAACAATGACTGCACCACAACCCGACTACACCACCTGGTCCCCCAGCGACCTAATCGCACACATTCACAAACTCGAATCCCAACTCCAACAAAACGGCACCACCTCAACCCCCACCTCCACACCTATAGACCCAACCCGCCCACCCCCCTTCAAGAAACCCCGAAAAGCCCCCAAACCCTTCGACGCATCCCGCTACAACACGCGCCTGATCGCATTGCGCTTCGCATACTTGGGAGGCGCTTACAACGGCTTCGAACACCACACGGGAAACAAGACGCCGCTGTCTACGATCGAGGAGGAGTTGTGGAAGGCCCTGCGCAAGACGAAGTTGATCTTCCCGGCTTTCAAGGAGGGTAAAGAGGAGGAGATTTGCTGGGATGGGGTCGATTACAGTAAATGTGGACGGACGGATCGCGGGGTGAGTGCTTTTGGGCAGGTTATTGGGGTGCGGGTGAGGAGTGCGAGGGGGGTGAAGGCGAAGTCTAAGAAGAAGGTGGAGGAGGGGAAAGAGAAGGAGGGCGGGAATGGGGATGTTGCTATGGCTGATGCTGCGGTGGAGTCAAGAGAAGGTGGATCACAAGAGACTGCAGAGCCGGAGCAAGAGCCTGAATTCGATCCCATACAGGACGAGCTACCTTACATCCACCTGCTGAACAAAGTCCTGCCGCCAGACATTCGCATGCTCGCCTGGTGTCCTAATCCGCCAGAGGACTTCAGCGCGCGCTTCAATTGCAAGGAGCGGCGATACCGCTATTTCTTCACGAACCCGGCTTTCACGCCTCTTCCTGGCAGCAACAGCTCTACAGGAGGCGACGGCTGGCTGAACATCCAAGCCATGCAGGAGGCTGCGAAGAAGTACGAAGGGCTGCACGACTTCCGCAACTTCTGCAAAATCGACCCGAGCAAGCAGATCACCAATTTCCAGCGCCGCATCTTCCACGCCGGCATTCATGCGGTTGGTCCGAAAGAGGATCCTGCGAATTTGGCTAGCCAGACTGGACAGTTGGTTGAAATTTCTGGCGAAGATGAGCGCGGCATCGCAGCTCACGGCCCTCAGCTCTACTGGTTCGAGGTACGTGGCTCCGCTTTTCTATGGCACCAAGTGCGCCACCTGATCGCAGTGCTCTTCCTCGTCGGCCAAGGGCACGAGGATCCCTCAATCGTAGACCGACTGCTCGACGTCGAAGAGAACCCGTCGCGGCCGCTGTACGAAATGGCCAGCGATGCGCCGCTCGTGCTGTGGGATTGCGTCTTCCCTGACCCCGAGAAGCTCAGCCAGGCCGATCACGCTGCGGATGGAGAGCATGCGGGTTATGAGGACGGGCTCAACTGGATCCATATCGGCGACGGCCGAGGCGGACAAGACAAGTCCAAGCGGAATACCGTTGGCGTGGAAGACGGTAAGTATGGTCGCAGCGGGCTCATGGAGGATCTCTGGGCGCTGTGGCGGAGACGGAAGATGGATGAGATCCTTGCCGGCAGTCTCATGAACGTCGTGGGACAGCAGGGGAAAGCTGTCACTTTCCCGTTGAGCGAGCCTTCTGTCAAGTGCGATCGCGTCTATGATGGCAGTGAGCTGCCGCGGAGCGTTGGCACGTATGTTCCTGTGATGAAGCGTGCTCGCACGGAGGAGCCGGATGTTGTTAATGCGAGATATGCCGCTAAGAAGGGCATCCCTTATCCGCGTGTTGTGGCGGACGATAAGGGCAGTGATGGTGACGAGTAGTAGCATAGAGCTTACAGTAGAATCATACAATGTCGATAGATGACTTGAACGAACCAACTTCCAAACAACCTCATGTCTTTGGCTCGTACAGGCAAGCCCTCGCGCCCCTCCATGCCTCTTCGATAATCTCTCTTCGGGGCAATGTGCGCTGTAAGAAATTCCGTGGATCAGCAAAAACAGCCCACAATCCACCCCATCATCTTTCACAAAGTGATGTACTAATAAAAATAAAAAGAACAACTCACCGGAAACACAACAACAACCCCCTCCTCCCCCTCCACCACAATACACAGATAAAACCTCACCTCAAACCCCCGGAACGCCTCATGGATGAAAATTTCCCGCACCGCGCTCGCCGCAATAAACCTCGTGCTCCCGCCCCACAGGAAACTCGTCCCCGCCGTCGCCGTCTGCACCCCCAACCCGCGGATCACGAGCAGCGATTCGGAGGTGTAGCCTTTGCGGGAAGCTAGCCATAGGGTCAGGCCGTAGGCGAGGGCTCGGACGAGAGGAGGGAAGGGTAAGGTGGAGGGGGTTTCTGCTGGTGTTGGTGATGGTTTTGATCCGGGTCCGGGCCTTGGTTCTGGTGGTTGGTGGCCACTTGGGGAGAGGGATTGGGTGGAGAGCCAGGCGGGGAGGGCGTAGGCTGTTCCGGCTGAGAGGGATTGGAATTCTAGGAAAAGCGCGTAGAGCACTAGGAGGGCTGCTGTTAGGCGTAGGGTGAGGAGGAGGGTTGTCGTGAGGCGTGAGGTGAGGGTGCCGCGTAGGGGGCGCGTAGAGACTGTGTAGGAGACTGTCGTTGGGGTTGGGCGGGTGGTTGTGAGCATGTTGGGGTCAGCCTGGAGAGCCTATATACGTTCAAAACTTTGTAGGTACGTAGATGTCGTCTGTTGCATATATGTTGAGGGAAGGGAAGATGTAGTCGAATAAGTTAGGAACTTGTGTGCTTGTGATTGTTAGGGTTCGGGTTGGGGTTGGCACTCGATCGATCAAGACCTTGTTTGGCATCGCCATGTTGAAGATGTCGATATTTATGGAGCTCAGTGGTTGTCTCAGTCTGATGATCAATAGCTGCCTCGTATTTGGTGTTCATACCGAAGCTATTTGTACAAGGGGAGCGTTTTCGAGTTTCAGTCGGGATGTTTTGCATCAAGCGGATGAATTGGAACAACTCGCCCTGTCTTTTGCCTCAATCACAAACCTTTCATTGTAAAATTACAATACTCGCAAAAGCATGGTGAGACAGTCGATTACCACCTTCTCATACAGACCAGACTACATGCTAACCTACTAAAACTCATCCCAAACGATCAGGATCCCATCAACTCCATGCACCAACTACGCCAACAACTCCGGCTCAACAACACCCGTCTGCTTATCAATCAACCCATAAGTCTCGATCCTCCTATGCCTCGCGAAATCAAACGTCTTCTCCTTCCCCTGCCTACATTCACCCAAATCTATCTCTGCCACGATCAACTCGTCCTCAGTCGTCTTCGCTTCCGCCACCATATGTCCCTCAGGATTGACGATACTGCTCCCGCCGATGAGATCGTACTTTCCGTCGTCGAGACCGCACCGAGCGGCTGAGATCGAGAAGCACGCGTTCATGTAGCTGTTGGATTGTTGCACGAGGCGGGAGTGGAAGAGGGCTTCTTGTTGTGCTTGCCCGGGGGTCATGGGTTTGGAGCCCCAGAGATGTGCCCTTGGAGTTGGAGACGAAGCATCAGTGATTGGCTGATAGTAGGAATCACTGTCTTTCGTGACGGGGCAAGGGTTTCGAGACTCACATGTTGCCACCAGTATTGTAACCGAACGTCACGAGCTCTGCTCCTTGCAGCGCATACGTCCGCCACGCTTCAGGCCAGCGCCGGTCGTTGCAAATCATCATTCCGAAGATCGGATCACCTTTACCGACTGTGCTCTCATCCTTCGTGGCGGAGCCCTGCTTGACCGCACCCGGCACCAGACCTGGAGCCCGGAAAGCTTTGAAACCCAAGTTACCTGGCGTGAAGTACCGCTTCTCAAGCTGGTTGACTGCTTCCGGATCCTCAAAGGGCTCGACCGTCCCAGGCAAGTGGACCTTGCGGTACTTGCTAACTACCTTGTCTTCGCTCGCGGAATAGTAGACGCAGGTGTTGTAGCCCTTTCCCTCAGGACTGCGTTCGGCATATCCGAGGACAATGTCGATTCCTAGACGTTTTGCTTCGGCGAACAGGGGTGCGACGTCCGGGGACGTTGTTATGTCTTCGCCGTGCTCGAAGAAGGCGTCGAGTTCTTCTTCTGAGGTGAAGAGGTGGCGTGGGAAGAATGTTGTTAGTGCTATCTCCGGGAAGACTACGAGTTGGACTTTCTGGGATGAGGCGGATTGGAGGAGTTTGATCAGTCGTGGGACGGTCTCGGATTTGGGAGTGTTGTGGTGGATTGCTCCGATTTGGGCGGCTGCTACGGTGATCTTTCGGGTCATGATGGTGGATGGTCGTGTGTTCTTTGCGATGTATTAGAGTATGGAAGTTACAGGCAGAGTTTCTTTGGATGGATCCATGAATGTTGTTATCTTGATATGGGCGCCGATGAAGTTGGCCGGCTTGGGATGCATGCTGGCCGGTCAGGCCGGCAGCTGGGTGTTCGCCGCCGTTGTGGAGGATGGTGATGCCCTATCGTTGGCCGAGAACCCAATCGAGTAACTAGGTCGTGATCCAACCGACACGTGGTTATTTGCATTTCATGAGTGAGCTTCGTCTCTGCCGGATTCTGTAAATATATCGCAAACCTTCCAAGTCATAATTTGTTGTGGAAAGAAAGAAAGACCACAGCAAAGTGGCGCAGAAGATCCCACTGATACGAAACGAAGCTTGGCATCGAAGGAACGATGGACTTCGATCTGATCATCACCGGCGGCATCATTGTAAGTGTTTCGTATTGCATTTCGATGTCCACCCACGATTCTAATATGTATACAGGTCACAGCCAGCGAAGTTCTACCTGAAGGTCTACAGATTGGGATCAAAGATGGATCCATTGTGTGCGTCGGCAAGAACCTGCCAACTTCTTCGACCACCGAAACCATCGATTGTGAAGGGGCATATGTGACACCAGGCGGCATAGATTCTCATGTCCATCTGGCGCAGAAGAACTCGCCAACAGGTGACGGCTGGGAAACAGGCTCGCGGAGTGCTGTTGCTGGTGGCACCACGACAATCCTCGCTTTCGCCTCTCAGGAAAGAGACGACACCTCTCTCTACCCAGTGCTGGAAGACTACCACCAACTGTCAAGAAATCAGTCGTACTGCGACTACGGCTTCCACTTCATCCTTACCAACCCCACGGAGCAGATCCTCAAAGACGAGCTGCCCAAGCTGGCATGGGAAGAGGGTGTCACAAGCGTGAAGCTCTACATGACCTACGAAGCGAAGAAACTCGGCGACAGGCAGATCCTCGACATCCTCTTCGCCTGCAAAGACCTCGGCATGACCACCATGATCCACGCCGAATCCCACGACATGATCTCGCTCATCATCGAAGGCCTGGAGCGAAACAAGCACACAGAGCCCTACTTCCACGCCGTAGCCCGCCCTCGCATCGCCGAAGACGAAGCCTCGTACCGCGCCATCTCGCTAGCAGAGCTCGCCGATGCCCCCATGCTGATCGTCCACATGTCCTCCGAAACCGCCATCAAACACGTCCGCGACGCCCAAACGCGCCTCTTGCCCATCCACGCCGAAACCTGCCCGCACTACCTCTTCCTGCTGTCGGAGGAAATCAAAGCGAAACCCCACGACCAATTCTCCGGCGCGAAACATGTCTGCAGCCCTCCACTCCGCCATCACCCGCAAGACCTCGAGGCCCTGTGGCAGTCCATCGCCAACGGCACTTTCACGACCTGGTCCTCTGACCACGCGCCGAGCAAATACGACCACCCGCAAGGCAAACGGCTGGGCCTGATCGATGGCGTGCCGCGCTTCTCGAAGATCCCCAACGGCTTGCCCGGTCTCGAAACAAGAGTCCCGCTCCTCTTCAACCAAACCCCAGCCTGCCAGCAACCTGGAAAATCCAGGCTGAGCTTGCCGCGATTCGTTCAATTGACGGCTTCCAACGCCGCAAAATTGTATGGTCTCAATGGTCGCAAGGGAAGCATTGCGCCGGGCTATGATGCGGATCTGATCATTTGGCACGCTGGCGACAAGGGCGCTCGTACGATCATGCAGAGCAAGCTGCACCATGATATCGATTACACGCCTTTTGAGGGGTTGGAGGTGGGAAATTGGCCGCGCTACACTCTCTTGCGTGGTAAGGTTGTTTGGGACGATTCGAAGGGTGTGTGTGGGCAGAAGGATTTCGGCAACTTCCTTAAGCGTGGGAAGGGAGAGGTTGTTGAGGGTAGGACGGGCAATGTTCCGAGGGGGATGGAAGAGGGGGAGCGGGAGCTTTGGCGGTGATTTTGTAGATATGGTTGATCTTACTCAGCTTAGAAGTAATTGAATGAGTGTCGTCGTATTGGTTTCCTGGCAGACGTGCTGCGGGTATGTCCTGAAGAGCTCTGAGATGGTCAAATGTCTAGTGTTCCACGCGTAAGTCTTTGTATCAAGAGCTGTATACAAGTGCTATGGCGGCTTAGGCGGCGGTTGAGACTGAGCCTGCTGCTGCTGCTGCTGCACTTCAGGAATCGAAGGCATCTTCCTCCCCAGCGCAAACGAGCGATCACGAATGTCGTCGAAAGCCTTGTCAGGCCCCCAGACCTCTGCATCCGGCGTTTCATGCATGACACCGCACGCGTGCGCTTTCCCCCAAGTGCCATGGCGACGCAGAGCCCTGGGAACCGGCAGCTCGTCAACAGAATCTTCAGAAGTCCTGCACTGTCTGGCCGTGTTCTCAGCTTGGATGAGCCATTCCCGCCATTCCCGCGTGTCGGGACACGCACCACTCAGCCGGACCCACGATGTAGACTTGGTGAGGACAATAGTCTTGAAGAGGCCTTCGGTGAACGTCGCGGATTTTCCACCGGAAGATAGGTGTTCTTCTTCGATTTCATAGCCTGAGATTGAGAAATTCCACCCACGCGGCAGAGCTGCCGCTGCCCAGTGCGCCACGTTAAGAGTAACAAAAGAAATCGCCCATGCGATCTGCATTTGTATCTTTGAGTTCGCCAGAGCGATGACGCTGATCATTAAGACGAGAGTGCCGAGCAGGGATGCCGGGATGAAATGCCTCTCGTGCTGGAGTTTGTACGCGATGGCATCCGGAGCGAAGAGGAGTTGGTGGGCGAGCGACTCGTTGCATTTTAACACGAGGTAGGAACCGTTCGGCCATCGGATAACGCAGTCTCCTGCGGGATCATGGGCGCCTTGGGGTCGCTTGACGAATTGCATGTGCCAGCGGCTGACCAGGCCGATGAGGGTCGAGAGCAGCGAGAGGAGCGTTGTCGCTATCAAAGACATTCCGTCGCCGTATACCACGGACAAGGTGAACAGTGCGATTGAAAGGACGCATCCGAACATCGTGGCTAGATTCACGGGCCCGAATAAGGCTGCTCTGACGAAGCCTCCGCCGGTCGTCTTCTTTGCACCTTGGGAGTCTACTTTACGGATTCGGAGACACCGCACTTCGAAGGGCATCATCGTAAAGCCGCTAGCAAGCCAAAAGTCAGCGGTAGTCCTTTGGCAAATCTATAGCACGCATTCTTACAACAAAGCGGCAGTGACATGACTCAGAAAATCCCTCTGGTTTCCAGAATGTACCGCCGTGACCGAAGCGCGCACCGATTCGACATTCTCTGGCCTCTCGACGTATAGCAGCGCATGAGGTGCGGGCATTAGGCGAGGCAGGTAGAAGATACTCGACAGGCTCGCCAAACGAGCCGTTTTTCTGACCGCATCTTCTCCGAGTATGGCCAGGAAACCCACTATGTCCAATTGCTTTGGCGAATGAGCGAAAGGTAGATACCGCCTTTGGAAAGTGTCTACTCACCAAATCTTCCAGACCGCCGTCAAACCACCTCATATGCCAATTATGCCCGGGTCGGGAGAGCAGGGTCGAAGGCTCGATTTCCTCCATGCCGCACCATGTGTTGTATGTCGCGCGCTATCGCGGCGTGGCTGCTTTTGGATGCTGCAGAGACGACGGTGTTGCAGCACACCGGCTATAGCACGAGGGTTTTGAGTTTCTGCATGAGATCCTGGGGTTAATTTATTCTTTTGTACAAGCTAATATGCATGCCGCATCCTTAGCCTGCGCTGGTCCCAAGCCGCACAGCCCCGTTGACACGCTTGGAGGCGAAGGGGCGGCTAGATGGCATGGCAAGCTGAGAGAACGTGTCCCAGTCGAACAATAATCTCGCCAGCGACCTGTCAGTCTGCATGTGGTGGTAGAGTAGTAGTAACGTCAGGATATGCGTTTAGATTTCACGGCCGAACCCGCGAGGATGGATCAAAAACCGCATGGAGACGAACGGCCTGCATCCGTGAAACAAACGGCACGAGTCGAGCTTTCCAGCCTGGAACCTTCGGCAAGAGTCATGCGGTTTTTTGTGTGGAACCGCAGATGCATCCACCTTTGATATTATTTTTTTGACGAAATAATGATATTCTCATTTTTGGACCGTGAAAGATGGAGACCCGGGACCCTGGAGGTTCGTCTTTTGACAGAACTGCCGTGTCTGTTCAGACGGCGTGCACAATTCTTGACTGAGATTGTCATGCATGTTCTGCTTGTGCAAGGCGTATTGCCACTTCAATGTTGTCAACCAGTTTCACCAGGCCGCACAGGTTCTGATCGCGAGAAACGAGGCAATTGCATTCGAGCGAGACTTTTCTCTCCGCGGTTGTCAGTATCTCGAAGTACAGGAACATCGAGGTGTAAGATCACGCATCTCAGAGTGTCAATCGTGCGGTAAGATAGCTGACGTTGAGTTCTGTAACACAGCATACTCTTGCAACTTGCAAGAGATGCCAATAACAATCTGCCGAGCCTTGCTTACTGATCTGATCTGTATCGTCCAGACATAGGGCTCGAACGAATCCGAGCTACGAGCGCCAGAGATGTCGGTTCGTTACTAACAGATTTGTTACTATCGTTACTAACATTGTTACTAACGTTACTATCGAGGGATAGTAACAGTCATAGTGCTAGAGGCCGTGCGGGGCCTAAAATTACTAGATCTGGTAAGGTGTGTTAGTAACAATAGTAACGATAGTAACCCATACAAATTGTTAGTAACGTTACTATTCCCCATAGTAACGTTACTAACGACATCACTGACGAGCGCACCGAGCGCTGTGATGCGTGTCCAGTGGATCGCTCCCGTGCTCGGAAGGACGAAGAAGCACGGCGCTCGTCGCGTGGAATTTTCACCGTGTCAAGTGTAGTGGGGCGGCAACGACATGCTGAATCGCTCGTCGAGGACAAAATGCGAAATCGTGGGCCGTAACTTCCGTGAGCAAGCCCTACCCCAATGCCAACACATATGTCAGTGAACATCGAAAATCTGTATTTGTAAGAATACACATATGCGTATCAAACGTGTCACTTGCAAGAAGGTTGGGAGGATATAGGGGACGAATAGTTTGATCCATGTCACACATCACAAGAGTTCCGCATGGGTATAGACAAGGCCACCAGCGACGGATTCATCAACGTGTAACGTGGTGAGTCGATATGACGGGCTATAGCATACATGTGAAGCGGCAAGTCTCAATAATTGGGAAGTCACGGAGATAGGAGCTAGGATATAAAATCAAGATGCCACTAACGCGGTCCATTGCAGATTACCGAATGTCAAAATTGGTGGCTGACGTGAGCGGCGTTCGTCCCAATGTCCAGATGTGGTCAATGGTTGCTCTTACTGTGAGAGGATACAAGTACTTGTAGTAGAAAAGAGCGTGCAGATGATTGATAATGTCGAAACAAAGAAACACACCAAACGTGTTTCATAAGCAGAGACTGACAGCGTTGATCTGATCGATGTGCCTGCTTAACAATAGAAGCGTCCCGAATGCTTGGCCCATGCAGAAACATCACTTGGCCCAAGCGATGACGAGCACTGTGAGTTCATCACTTTTCACTCCACCGCGCGCGGCCGCGGGATCCAAGTGTGGATTCGCAAACAGACGTCCATTAATCAGCTCTAAACTCCCCTTACGTCCGAGATCACCCAGGTTTGCTTGCTGGTAGGAAAGACTGTCTTCCTCTTTTCCCCAATCCTTTTCCCTTCCCATACAATTCCGTCACGTCGCAAACAGTCGACTTTTCCAGGCCTACACAGCACCGCCGCACGCCCTTCGATCCAACTACACCGTTTTAACTCCAACTGCGTCACACACACTCTCTCAGCTGATTTTCACAACCTCCTCACAACATGTGGGGTTCCGGCGTTGATGAGCGCAAGCTCACGCGCTCCGACACCACCAACTTGCCACCACAGAACGCCTGGCACCGCGGCGATACTCACGAAGATGCAGGCCGCATGCACTATCCCCACGAATCCGTCGAGACCCAGGAAGAACGCGACCGCACAGGAACATGGGGCGAAAGGGACACGGGCGAAATCAACGAACAAGATGCTTTGCGCGACTTCCAGAACATGCGGGCCGACTTGTCCAATCTCGAGAGGACCCGGACCCAAGATTCTCAACATCGTTCCATGAAAAGAGCCGCCAGCAGTGCGAGTGGTGCACGCCGCAAGAGCAGGGCTAGCGCTCGTCCCCCGACATCACACACAAACCGGGAGACCGAAGGCGATGGTACCGATATTGGCGACGACCTCGAAGCCGGCAAGGACGACAACCAAGATGATTTTGAGCTCGGTCAATTCATGAGGGAAGGCCACTTTGAGAAGAGGACTGAGGGCCAGTCGGCAAAGAAAGTCGGTGTCATCTTCAAGGACTTGACGGTTCAAGGCGCTGGCGGCGGAGCTTCCTTCGCAAGGACTTTGCCGGATGCTATCATTGGCACCTTTGGTCCAGACCTCTACCATATCATCACGGGTTTCTTTCCCAAACTCTCCTTGGGCAAAGGCAACCTCAAGACCTTGATTCACGGCTTCAACGGTTGCGTACGCGACGGCGAGATGATGCTCGTGCTTGGCCGACCTGGATCTGGATGCAGTACCTTCTTGAAAGCCATTACCAACAACCGCGAAAGCTACGCTCAAGTCACCGGCGACGTTTCTTACGGTGGTTTGTCAGCGGCAAAGCAGAAGAAGATGTACCGCGGTGAAGTCGTCTACAACGGCGAAGATGACACGCACATGGCCGTCATGAACGTCTGGAAGACTCTCACTTTCGCCCTCATGACGAAGACCAGGAAAAAGGCTCGTGAGGAAATAGATGTCATCGCCACTGCCCTCATGAAGATGTTCGGTATTTCGCACACCAAGTACACCATGGTCGGTGACGAATACGTCCGTGGTGTCTCTGGAGGTGAGAGGAAGCGTGTCTCCATCGCCGAAACATTGGCATCCAAGTCTACCGTCGTTGCCTGGGACAACTCGACCAGAGGTCTCGACGCATCCACCGCCCTTGACTACGCCCGATCGTTGCGAATCATGACAGATGTTTCTGACCGCACTACGATGGTCACTCTCTACCAAGCTGGTGAAGGAATCTACGACGTAATGGACAAGGTCTTGGTGATCGATGCGGGCCGCCAGGTCTTCATGGGTCCCGCAAGCGAGGCCAAGCAATACTTCATTGACCTTGGCTTTGAGTGTCCTCCCAGGCAGACCACTGCGGATTTCCTGACTGCCGTCACCGATCCCGTAGAGCGTCGTTTCCGCCCAGGCTGGGAAAGCCGCACACCCAAGACGGCCGAAGAACTCGAGAAGGCTTTCAGGAGTTCGTCGCACTACCAAAGACTTCTCGAAGACATGGCTGCCTACGAAAAGCACATCCACGAAACCGACTTTGCCGATGCGAAGCAATTCGAGGGCGCCGTGCAAGAGAGCAAGTCAAAGCACGTTGCCAAGTCGTCTTCCTACACAATCAGTTTCCCTCGTCAAGTCATCGCCTGTACCAAGCGTGAGTTCTGGCTCATTCTTGGCGACACGACAACACTCTGGACTAAGGTCTTCATCATCATCTCGAACGGTCTTATCGTCGGTTCCCTATTCTATGGCCAATCTCTCAACACTTCTGGAGCTTTCAGCCGTGGCGGTTCTCTCTTCTTCAGCATTCTCTTCCTCGGTTGGCTTCAACTGACTGAGCTGATGAAGGCTGTCAGCGGAAGAGCCGTCGTCGCAAGACACAAGGAATACGCATTCTACCGGCCTTCTGCAGTCAGCATTGCCCGTGTTATTACGGACATCCCAATCATCGCCTGTCAGGTTGTTATCTTTGGTGTGATCATGTACTTCATGACACAGCTTGATGTTGACGTGAGCAAGTTCTTTATCTGGTTGTTGTTCGTTTACGTGAACACCATCCTACTGACTGCACTCTACCGCATGTTCGCGTCGCTCAGCCCGGAAATCGACACCGCGGTACGATTTTCTGGTATTGCGCTCAACATTCTCATCATCTTCACCGGTTACGTTATTCCCAAGACGCAATTGCTGAGCAAGTACATCTGGTTCGGCTGGCTTTTTCACATCAACCCGATTGCTTATTCCTTCGAGGCAGTCCTAACAAACGAGTTCTCTGGCCGAGTTATGGAGTGTGCGCCTAGCCAGCTGGTGCCTCAAGGTCCCGGTGTCGATCCTGCTTACCAAGGATGCGCCCTTGCTGGCGCACAAGTCAACGCGCAAACCGTCGACGGCGCTGCCTATCTCCAAACGCAGTACAACTACACTCGTAGCCACTTGTGGCGCAACTTCGGGGTCGTCATTGCCTTCACTTTCCTCTACATTCTCATCACCGTCTTCGCCAACGAGATGTTCCAGTTCACTGGCGCTGGTGGCGGTGCTTTGATCTTCAAGAAGTCACGCAAGGCCAACAAGCAAATCAAGTTCCAAGAATCCGGTTCTTCCGACGAAGAAAAGGGTGCCGCGGCAAACAGTGACAGCAACTCCTCCACTAACAAGGAGTCCGCCATGGGCGAGGCTTCCGCCCACGATGCTGCTCAGCAAGAGGCCCTTGCGAACATTTCAAAGAGCGAATCCATCTTCACATGGCGCGATGTTAAGTACACCGTGCCTTACCTCGGCGGAGAGAAGCAATTGCTCAATGGTGTTAACGGCTACGCTAAGCCTGGTGTTATGGTCGCTCTCGTCGGTGCCTCCGGCGCCGGTAAGACAACCCTTCTCAACACTCTTGCTCAACGCCAGACTATGGGTGTTGTCACCGGCGAGATGTTCGTCGACGGTCGCGCACTTGGTCCCGAGTTCCAGCGCAACACAGGTTTCTGTCTCCAGGGCGACCTTCACGACGGCACTGCCACCATTCGCGAAGCACTCGAATTCTCGGCCGTCCTCCGTCAGCCTGCTAGCACACCTCGCTCTGAGAAGATTGCATACGTTGATCAGATCATCGACTTGCTGGAGCTTGAAGAGATGCAAGACGCCTTGATCATGAGTCTTGGTGTTGAGCAAAGAAAAAGACTTACGATCGGCGTAGAGTTAGCCGCAAAGCCTTCTCTTCTCTTGTTCTTGGACGAGCCTACCTCCGGTCTCGACTCTCAATCCGCCTACTCCATCGTTCGCTTCTTGAAGAAGCTGGCGGCGGCAGGACAGGCCATCGTCTGCACTATTCACCAGCCTTCTTCCATTCTCATCCAGCAGTTCGACATGATCCTCGCCCTGAACCCTGGTGGCAACACCTTCTACTTTGGTTCGGTTGGTGAGAACGGCTCCGACGTGATCAAGTACTTCGGCGACCGTGGCGTCCACTGCCCCGAAGAGAAGAACGTCGCAGAGTTCATCCTTGAAACCGCAGCCAAGCCGATCAAACGTCCCGATGGAACCAAGATCGACTGGAACGAAGAGTGGAAGAACTCACAGCAGGCACAAGACGTTATCGAAGAGATCGAAGGCCTCAAGCTCACCAGAAGTAGAACCATTCCCGACAAAGTACGCAAGGAGCAGCAGCGCGAGTTTGCCGCCCCTGTCTGGACCCAGATCTACGAGATGACCGTCCGCACCTTCAAGCAATACTGGCGCGACCCGAGTTACATCTACGGCAAGCTCTTCGTTTCGGTCATCGTCGGCATCTTCAACGGTTTCACTTTCTGGCAGCTCGGCAACACGATCCAGGACATGCAGAACCGCATGTTCACCGTTTTCCTGATCATCACGATTCCGCCGACCGTCGTCAACGCCGTCGTGCCCAAGTTCTTCACCAACATGGCCCTCTGGCAAGCCCGCGAGTACCCCTCTCGTATCTACGGCTGGGTCGCATTCACCACTGCCCAGGTCGTGGCCGAAGTTCCTTGGGCCATCCTCAGCGCCGTCATCTACTTCGTCATCTGGTACTACCCCACCGGCCTGCCGACTGACAGCTCTACTGCCGGATACGTCTTCCTCATGACGATGTTGTTCTTCCTTTTCCAGGCCAGCTGGGGCCAGTGGATTACGGCTTTCGCTCCAAGCTTCACGGTCATCTCGAACGTGCTGCCTTTCTTCTTCGTCATGTTCTCGCTCTTCAATGGTGTTGTCCGCCCTTACTCTGAGCTGCCTGTCTTCTGGAGGTACTGGATGTACTACGTAAGTTTTGAGATCTGTAACATGGAAGAGAGCCACTTTGCTAAAATTTCCTCCCAGGTGAACCCGAGCACATGGTGGATCGGCGGTGTTCTCGCCGCGACTCTCGCCGGCCAGCCTATTGAGTGTGCCGAGTCCGAGACCGCCGTCTTCGACCCTACACCCGGACAGAGCTGCACGCAATACGCCGGCGCCTTCGCCCAATCTTCTGGCGGCTACCTCCTGCAGCCCGATGCTACATCGAACTGCATGATGTGCCCGTACTCCGAAGCCAACAGCTACCTCGCCACCCTCAACATCAGCCCCGACGACAAGTGGAGAGACTTTGGTATTTTCTTGGTCTTTGTCGCCACCAACTACATGCTGGTAAGTCTTGACAGCCTTCCATCAAACAATCTGCAAACCTTCAAACAGTCAACTAACGATTCCTCCCAGGTCTACTTCTTCATCTACACCGTCCGCGTCAAGGGCTGGAGCTTCGGTTTCGGCGCCCTGTTCCGCGCCCTTGGCTCCCTTGTCAACATGATCAAGGCTCCCTTCAAGGGCAAGTCCAAGAACAAGGACTCGCAGGAGTAAAAGCCCCCATGCAATCCTTCTTTCACTTTCTTTCACTCTCCTCTTTGTGGTCGCCGAGTCCATTACGAAATGGATCGCGCAGGATGCCTTTTGGGAGGTTTCCGATACACAAGGATATATCTCGCGCACAAAAGCCGACGAGTATCGTTGGGCAGGGTTTACTAAGTCCTTTAGCGTTGGCGTTCTGTTTCGTTTCTCTATAGACTGCTTTAGAGTCTTGATGTGTCTTACGGCCATGATAATCAATTCCTCAATTACTTGACAAAAAACACCTTTTCCTTCGCTTTCTTTTTCAGTTGCCACCCTACCTGTCTCTCGTTGACTTGCTTGATACTACGGTCCTGCCGCGTCAACTGCTCGCCAAAAGCTCCGCAAACCCGCCACCATCATCGCTACGATCGAGCTGCGCGCTAATTCCGTCACAATCCGTCGGTGCCCCAAGAAGCAGATTCCATCCTCCATGCTAGAAACCTCGACGAAACTCGCGTTGGCAAACGGACACTCTCGGATTAACTGGAAAGCGCTCGCGATACCAGTCCCCGCGGCTTCCTCCGGACTCGCGTCTAGGAAAATATAAAAGCCTTCGAAACGAATTACTTCCAGCCGCGGAAAATTATTGTTGTTCAGCGCCACGAGCTGTTGTTCGAGGAAGAGCTTCGCGGTCCTCAGGTGCCGCAGACGATTTGCCGCGAGCCGTCGACCTCCGGGAACTTCGGGGCTGATTCGTCTGAAAAGGCCCTGGCCTTCTTTGAACACCACGACGAGTGACTTCAGCGTTGGCCTGACTTTGATTGTGAAAGCTGCCAGTTTCCGGCACAAGGTGTGAAAGTTCCGTCGGTCGATCGGGTGGTTCGTTACTTTGACTCGCAAGTCCGTGAGCGAGTCTAGCGCGTGGGCCGAGAGGAAGTGGAGGGGAAACCACATCGGGCCGGGGAAGATGTAGGCCTTCCCGCTCTCCTGGCGCTCGATCAGGTCGTCGTGGATGAAGTCGGAGGGCCCCAGGACGCCGAACTCGAGTCGGTGGACGGATTCTGCCTTTTGGCCGCTGAGAATGCGGCTCGCGAAATGGCCGTACATGACCTTGCCGTTTGGGAGAGCACCTTCGTCTATTAGATAGTCTATCTTACGACTCCGGAGCTTCGTTGGATCGAGAGACGTGAGAATGGCTCTCGCTAAACCTTGGTGCATCCAGCCGTGGAGCCGGAGGTCTCTGACTTTAGGGAAGAGACTAGACGGGTTCTGGCGAACGTAGTCCTCGTCGTCGATATGGTGTACAGACGATAGATTTAGGTGTGTGACATTGACTAGCTTACTGAATACACTCCAAGTCAGACGGTCGGTGTCCGTGAGTCGGAAGAGCTCGTTCTTTGTCCACACGAATATCCATGTGAAGAACTTGACGTAATTGCAGAGCTTAGGTCTGCTGGTCATGAGTCGAAGGAAGGCATGTTGACGAGATGAAAGGCAGTGTTCCTGGAAGATTGTGTTCTGGTCTCTGTAGTACAAGGGATTACCGTCGGATTGGGATTGGATTTGGCGGTCGCTTTTGCGGCGGCTGATGTCGGTTATCTGATAGACAGAAGCCAATGCGAGCCAATGCCACGCACGACAAGTGAGGGAGATGTTGAGAAGAGTCTCGTTGTCACCGGCGAGCTATTGGAATACGAGCTGTAGGATGTCTGGTAAGAGCGCGGGCATCCTACTGGCGTCCGAGGGTAGTCTTTTTGATCTGGTTGATGGTTCAAGCGAGATGTGTTGGAGAAGAAGAAGGATGAGCCGCACGAAGGTGACTTACATAGCAGGATGAACCTAGATCTAGTCATGGTGGACAACAACGGGAGACCATTGGGCATGTTCTGTGGGGAAAGAGGCATAGGACTGTTACAGTACAAGACTGAATCCTTCGTGTCCAAGTCAATAACATTGCAGTTGAGCTCGAATGCCTTCCCCAGCCGTACCTTCCGTTTCATCTCATTCCATCCCATCACATCTCGTTCCGTCCATCCATCAATCCCCATCTAACCACCCCCTCCGGGCGGCTGGGACCCAAACGCAGCCACCATCTCCATCCCCTCGGACCTCGACGCCGAAATCGCCCAAGCGTTCTCCAACGTCGAGCTCGCGATAAAGGCCGCCGGCGGGGAAGGGTGGAAGCAAGTGTATAGTGTCCGAAGCTACCACGTCCCTGTTGATGAGGCGGCGACCGGTGTTATGGTGAAGAATCTGAAGATGTGGTGCGGGCCGGATTATCGGCCTATTTGGACTGCGATCGGGGTTTCGAGTCTTGGGGCTGGGGGGATGAGGGTTAAGATTGAGGTTGAGGCGTGGGTTGGTTGATGGCGAGGTCTGGGAGGTTGAGATGTTTATGTAGCCGTTCAATGCTGAGGTGACGACCCGGCAAGACAAGCAGTGATACTTTGATTCTTTCTGTTTGTCTGATTTCTTGGTGAATATGTGTACAGTGGTGGAGCGTACACCTGGTCTATGTCTATGTCTATGTATCTCAATTAATCATGTTCTCATCTTCATATCGAAAATGCTCTCGTCTGGCTGAACCACCATCTAAGCAAGCACACCGCTCAAGGGCAAGTTCCTGCTCGAGCTTCCAACCCAGACGTTCTTAGTCGTGTTCCTGACAACCCAGTCCTGCTCCACGGTGTCCCAGCTGGCGATGTCCTTCCTGGTGATGTCGAAGCTGACTCTGACAGTCGAGTTCGGCTGGATGGAAAGTCTCTCGAAGTCACGGAGCTCTTTCACGGGGTCGTAGCGTCCGCCGCGGGACAGGTACAGTTGCGGTACCTCGTCGCCGGGGATGGAGCCGGTGTTCTTGACCGAGGCAGAGACGCGGAAGAGAACGTCGTACAGGCCCGGGTTGCCACCGAGACCTCCGCCTGCTTTGTGGACTGGCTGGGCAGAGCCGTTGTGTGCATTTTCGGGGATAAATGAGCTGTCGCCATAGTTGACATCGCCGGAGGCCTGGGCGAGATCCGAGGAATTGAGCCAAGAGTAGTGATAAAGTGGCACACGGGTGAAGTTGGACGGGAAAGTGTGGTCAGCTGGGTCCATGCTAAAGTTACCAAAGGTGGGTGCTGGAGATGTGTAGCCGGTGAAAGGCACGTAAGCGGAGGCGTTCAGGTTCACAACCTCGAGGTCAGAGTAAGAGAAGGTTGTGTAAGACAAGCCGAATCCAAACTCGTACGTCGGAGTCTTGTTGTGGTGGTCAAACGCACGGTAGTCGATGATGTTGCCCTCTTGGAAGTTGACTTGAGGGATCTTTCCATCGCCGTTGGGGTTGTACAGAATGTCGGTACCATATTCGGAACGTGATTTACCGATTGTCCAGGGGAGTTTCGCTCCGGGGTTGACGCGGCCGTAAAGAACGTCAGCGATAGCGTTGCCACTTTCTTGACCGGGAAGACCAGCCCAGAGGATGGCGGTGATGTTAGGATTATTCTTGTACTCCTCGAGAATGACAGGGCCAACGGAGTGGATGACAAGAATGGTGTTGCTGCAGTTGCCAGCAACGGTGCGGATCAGCTCGTCGGCACCACCCCATACAGTAAGGTTGTTACGGTCGCCGAGGTTGCCACCGATCTGGATGAACGTCTCGCCAGAGTTGCTGTTGGCAAAGACAATCGATGCGTTCGACCGCCGGGCGAGTTTTCCGATAGTGTCCAAATCGTAATTATCGAAGCTGCTCTCGTACGACTTTCTATGCTTGAGAACCTCGTTCTGGATGGCGGTATCCGGCGTTACGAGGTATGGGAACTCCGCTGTGCCACTACCCCATCCCATAGCTAAAGTACCATCATTGCTACCCCTAGAGTCAACGGCATTAGGCCCCTTAGGGTTAGGACCGGCATCTTGACCAAAGACGGTCGTCAGCGGCTCGTCGCCGGAGAGAGGGAGAGTGTTGTTAACGTTCTTTAGCAAAACGGTGCTGTGGGATCCGATGTGGCGGATAAGCGAAGCGTGGTCGGCCCGAACATCGATATGCTCATTGACCTCACCCCAGCCCTTGCCGACATACCATTGCTCGAAATCCCAGGAATCTTTGGTCCAGCTGTGGAAGTTGGTGTCCTTGCGACCTTCGGCTTCGACGTCAACCTTGTAGTATCCAGCCATGATACGCATGGCCATGTCGTCCAGTCTCCACGCCGGAACCGTGCCGTTGAGGACCGCAATGGTGAGGTTGGAGCCAAAGTATGTGTATCCGTTGTTGTATGCGTCAGAGTCGCCGGGCATGGTCATGTCAAGGCCTGCGAGTACGGACGAGACACCAGCATGCGTGGCTAACCAATCTGACAAAACTGGGCCCATAAAACCGAGCTCTCCCTTGAGCAGATAGTTGAGGGTGTAAGAGTTCTGGCAACTCTGGGAGCCGTTGATCTGCTGGTAAGAGCACATGACTGAAGCAGCACCTGCGCGGATGCCCTCAGCAAAAGGCCAAAGGTAGAGCTCGTGCATCGTAACATCGTCAATATTGGACGAAACAGGCTCGGAGATGTTGTATCCGAACCCGTTTGCTTCAGGCATCTGCCTGAAATGCTCTTGCTCATTTGCAATAAAATGCTTCATATTCGTCATGACATGCTGGGATTGAATACCCTCGATGGTTCGGGCAAACATTTGACCAGTGAGGACGGGATCAGGCGAATAGCCCTCCCAATTGCGGCCACCCTCTGGCGTGCGTCCAAGAGGCCCGGCAACAGGTCCCAATTGGAAGTCCACGCCCTTGTTCCTGTGTTCGTAGCCCATGGCGGCGCCTTGGGCGTAGGCAAGGCCACGATCCCAGGTGGCAGCAACGTTCACACCCGACGAGAAGGCGCTCACGAGATCAGCGAATCGAATGCCGAGAGGGCTGTCCTGAAGACACATGGCGCGGAATCCGAGACGGGGGATGGATCCAGTTTGACCAACACAGCGGTCTAATTGCCTATTTTTTACTTAGTTAGTAATTTTTTCGATATTGGAACATGAGTACAACGGCCGACTCACCAACCAGTGCCCGTAGTCAGATTGACCTTCTCCTCGAGAGTGAGTTGGCTCACGAAGTCACGGGCCTTCGCGTAGGCATCCTGCCACGAAGGGTCGGCAACGCCTCCAGTCCAAGGCGAAGGGTACTTGGGCGGAGAAGTCTGGTAGCTGTTGCTTCCGGCCACGACGACGGGGTTCTCGTTGACGTAGTCCGGGTATGTTGTGTCGGGGAACTGTCCAACAGTGTTAGTACTTTGTTCTCGATTGAAAAACAATTCTTTCTCAACCACATACAGGAGCCCCAAAGTTGCCTCTGTGAGAAAAGTCTTCTCCATCCTGGGCCAGCGCTGTGGCAGCAACCAGCAGGATCGCTGATGAAATGGAACGCATGTTGAGAGGGAACCAGAGGGTGCGAGACACAAAGATTCCTGGCTGAGACCTACCAGATCATTCGCTTCAAACGGGCGATATCTGCCGTATTTCTACTTTTCCCATCGGGGCAAACATTGGCTGTGCGTTCGCTCAAGCATAGTGATCGTCATTTGTACTGATGACAGTGGAGCCTCGAGTCCGGTAGTGGATGGGGTTCAACGGGTCACCTCCGGGGTGGGAAACTGGGAGTGTGGAACGGTGTGGAGATGCCCGCGGTGGAGGAACGCGTCGTCCTCTCTTCTCAGTGGACTGGGGCGGAGTTTTATTTTCCTGCCACTGTGCTGACCCGCCGATTCCGATTTTCGACCATGATCGCGATGATGATGACGGTGGTGATGTGGATGAACTTGATGGTGTTGCAGAACTTGATCAGATCATCCAGACACTGCCGTTAAACGGGATCGATCATTCCATATTGCCGGCGACTGCAGAGCCGCACGCTATGCCAGGGCCCGTTCTTTGCAGCTGCATTGAATCACAAACTGTGTTCCATATAGGAACATCGCTAAGGTCGACAAGTTGATCGGATAACTCGGGTACTCCTCCCTTGAACAAGCCTTTGACCATCACTTGGCGTTCGTGCCTGAACATCACAGATGCTACTATCAACTGCCGTGGGCCGTGACACTACCCAACAATTCTCTCATCATGTCATGTATCCATTTGTGAACCCTAAGTCTGTTCACACGGGCCCAGTGTTCGACGAAGTAATCGGAAGCCAAGTTGTTGCTGCGTTACTTTCTTACACTAGCTGACCGCCTTTGATGTTGTCGGATGAATATTATACGCTCGGTAGCTTCAGCTAGAGAGCGTTCACTCTTTTAGCGCCATTCGACAGGTGTTCGCTGGTGTGTCCACATGATTGCGTGAGTTGAGGAGTGTTCATCTGTATTTTGACAATTCCACCATGGATGTTAAAGGTTGTAGTTCACCTTGGTGACAGAACTGTCCACGTTATCTGGGAACTGATTGGAGTTCCTAGTAAACAACATGCTGGTTCCAAATTAGGAGTCTCGTGATGAGAGTGTAACACTGGTTGTCGTAATCTGTGTCGCATACCAATCTCTGAATGTTCGTTTGCCTGTCGTCGTCTCCATCCAGACCACAGCTTCATCGAGCCGCGATGAAGGATAGTATAGCCATATACGCCAATACCTCATATGCTCAAGCGCCGGCCGTATCCAATAACTCCAGCAAGAGACCACCCTTCAGTCATCCATCATCCATCCATCCATACCTCTTCAACCCCAAGCATTCTCCATGCTATCCCGCACACACCTCCTCACCTTCCTCTTGAACTCCTTCTGATCCTCCCGCCAAAGCTTCCCAGCATCGATGTTGGCGGCACTCTCATCGTTCGGGCTTCCGAGCATACTGATGACCGACAGAAGGACAGTCTCGGGTGAAAGGACGGGTGACCAGCGCTCACTGGCTTTCTCGTAGCCGTATTGGTCTTCTTCGGGAGGGTGCAGAATGGAGATGCAGACGTCGCCGCTCTCGTAGACTGCCAGTTCGTTAGAAGCCGGATCTCGTTGTGAGGGCAGCCGGTCGTGGCTTACCGTTGGGGTGGAAGATCGGAGTCTCGAACTTCATCTTCGGCGGGTATAGAGGGTAGTTGGGCGGGAAGGTCATTTTTGCTCTGAAGCAGCCGCCTGTTGTCGCGTTAGTCTGTGGTCTCAGATCCAGTCATAACCCTAAGACAACCGCCTTCCTCCAAAATATCCAAGCGACGCCCAAGTATTCGGCCTGCATACGCATAAGGCGGACGTACCACACCTGACTATCCTTCCGATGTCCCAAATCTTCTTTCCACGCTGCTGCTCTTCTTTCGCACATCTCACTCACCTCCGTACAAGCTATCTTGATCCTCGCTCAGCATGAGCATGACCTCCCACTCGAACACATTGTTCCCCACCAAGCCGCAGCTGATGCCGGGGATGTCCTTGTCGGTCTGGATCTGCTTGAACTGCTTTGCCAGCAGGAGTGCGGCGCTCGACTGGCCGGCTGACGAGCCTGTGTTGCGCGGAGATGCCATGTTATCGGCAGTGTCTGGAGACAGACAGTTGGACCGCACCAGAAGATGTTGGTGTTGAGGGAGAACAGGTGCTTGGTGGTCGTGGTGGAGCTTTCTCGTGGGAAAGCTTCAAGTTTGCGTCACCGGTGAAGTCGGAAGCTGTGTCGCAGCTTCCACAAATCAAATCAAATCAAATCACAGGCCGACGGTGTGTTGGGGAGGAGTTTGTTTTGACAGGATGACACGAAAATGTAATACCATGTCATTAATTGGACATTCTTCCATGTATTACATGGGCCAGAGTAAATCGCTTAGCTACCTACAGTACCTATCTAAGCAAGTCACTTTTTCTTTCGGTACTACGGAAAGCCGAGGTACATTAGTCTATTGCCAGTAGTCTATCTATCGAACTATCCTACCTACATAGCTAAGATATCGATGAACGATCTGGGATCAGGACGAATACAGGGACTATTTGTTTTGCGCTCCAAAGTAGACGATGCTTCCCGCCAATCATTTGGGATTTGTGAATGCCTCGAGTCGGAGGAACACTTGCTGGCTTTTGTAGCCAAATCGAGGTGGATACATATGTAGAGACTCTTAAGAACACAGGAACAATGTGTTATCCTCAAATCATTGCTCGGCGGATCATCTGCTGGCGCCAAACTGGCGAACTTGCACCAATAGCATGTACCCGTTGATTTTGACAAGATGGCGACTTTTAAACGCCATATCGAGGCCGGCGTTGATCATGTCGGTTGCGGAAACTGTGTGTCTGACATCTCGATACAGTAGAATATACACTTTCTAGGTGGTATCATATGTACACATACAGCCACCCGAACATTTTGGCACACAGAATGTACATCTCCGTTATGTGCATTGGCTCGTTTCCAGGACTTCCACCTCATCGCCAACACTGACAATCCCGTACTCAAGCAGTGGCAGAATCTGCATACCCAGAAAAGCGCCCTTTGGTTGCGATGGGATTGTCTTCCGAGTCCGCATCAGTGTCTTGTATGGCTCGCTCTTGTCTTTGATGCCCGTATCCGGATCAACATTGGGTAGCGTGCAGCGAGAGGTGCCACACCCGAAGAGAAACTCTGCTTTGCTGGGTTTAGTCATGTCGCCATAAGCAGCCGGTATTGAAGGACGCCCACGCTCTCCAGAGAAGTCCACTCGAGGCTGGATGCAACGTCCGAAAGCCGCACGTTTCCAACTGTCTTCCTCGAATGCCGCCGGACCTTCGATGTAGATGTTCGCCCGGAAGCGTCGAGCATCCAAGCGGTTCTTCATGCTCGCGTCGTCTGGCAGGCTAGCGTCCAGCGCCCACACGCTTGCCACATTGAGGATGTGCGCAGAGTAACTATCTGCGAATCCGATCTCAAACCTGCCATCAGCCAGATCCTCAGGTAAACTCCTCGTGACGGGGCGGAGGTGGCTTTCATCTTTCCTGAACAGGCCAAGCGGCTTGCTAACCCCGAGGAAATAACTCAATTTCTCCAGATCGGGAGCAGGGATCTCGTTGGTGATGTTCATGGTTTGCGGGCAATCCTTCCACACAGTGACGTCTTCGCTCGTATAGCCCTTGGCCTCGGCGCGTTCTAGTGTTGGCGCCAGAGGGACTTTGATAGTGACCGTCTCTGTGCGCAGACCCAGTGGGTTGAAGTCTGGCTCGAACGGGAAAGTGATCACTAGACAACCTCCGTTGGAGCGCCAGTCTGTTGCGGCGAAGGGTACAGATTGCCTGCGAGCCCGGTCCGCATCGATACCAGCTGACTCCAAGACAACGGTTCCTTTGCGGCTCCTGCTATGGACTCGGTCTCCCTGTGGGGTGTCGTCAGATATGTGCCTCACATGTCCAGTAGGCTGCGTCGGGGCAGGCTTTCTCATATCCGGAACCCAGAGCTCCGTCTTGATGAGGGCTAGACGTGGTAGTTCCCGGGCTGTGATGAAGCGCCATTCATGCTGCCAGTCCGAGCTTGGCTCGCTGACTGTTTCTGGGGGTGCCTGTTTCGAGTGCAATTGGGCGAATGTGAACATGCGGTCGTATTTCAAGCCGGTGCTATCCACCTCCGAGGCGGGAAGCTCAATGCCGTGGCATGACTTGATGGGGTATGTGAAGAGTGCTTTGACTCTAGCTGTGCGCCTTGCCTCTGTTTTGTTGTGTTGATCTTTTAGGTTGCTCTGGCCATTGGGCAGCCCAAAGCGACGGCATCCAGGTATTGGAGAAGCTTGCCGTGTACCAGAGCTGGGCGGAGGCGAGGAATTGTAGATATTGTATACTAGTGGTGTGGCGACCAGGAGTAGTGTCAACAGCACGCCAGGTGCGGAAAGATAGTTGATGTAATGCTCCAAGAACGCAGAAGTCACAGACATGGTGGTATTGGTACGCTCGTTTTTTCGGCGAATGGAGACCGAACGGAAGCAGGGACTCGGTGGCTACTCGTGCAGACGAAAGGATCTTGGATTGAGGCTCCAAGATGGAAGATCCAGATCCAAGGGAGACCGTTTCGACTCGAGTGTCTACAATGATGGGTAGATATTGACAGTGAAATAGAGGCTGGACAGCTAGAGCAGTCTACTGCGTCGGAATGATATGGAAAAGATGTCAGCCCAGGGCCGCAAATTGAATGTCGCTGCGGGAATGACACATCATGTTGGCCACACGGATTGAAGAAGTTCCTTCTGGTTAATTGTGAATGTAAATGTGATGGATGCCAGCTGGTTGCGAAAAGCAGTGGCGTTGAAGGTGGAGCCGCGGGTTCAGCCGACAAGCGCATGCATGATTTCGGGCTCCAACGCGTCCACGCTTTCGACACCAACCTCCTCGACGACTGGAAAGGCATTGAGAGATTCGCTCAGTCGCGGGAATACATGTGATCCGTCACATAGTAGGGCAGGCAATGGCTGTCCCGCCAGATGCCACCACCGACGCGCAGAGTCCGCCCAGCTCGAATGCTGCGAACAAGACTCCACCCTCGTCGCGTATGTATTATCTCGATATTTCCCGTCGAGGACCATTGACTTACTCGCAACAGATCGTCTACCGACCGTTTCCGCGTCTGATGCCTTCCGCAATCTCTCAGACGACGACCACCAATCGCCAAGCAATGCATACACAGATATCTCGGAACTGGATCATGCTCTCGGGGGTGGCTTTGAGTGTGGCAGAGTGACGGAACTTTGGGGTCCTCCCGGCGCAGGCAAGACGGCCATCGTGTATGCCAATGCCCTCGAAAAATCACCCTTCCTCAATCTAACATCTTCATAGTCTGAAAGCCGCTGCTTCTGTCCTCCAGAAGGATGCAGCTGTTGTCTGGATAGGTATGTCCCCGAATAGTCTCATGAATTTACTCATCAAGCTAATCTGCCACTTCGATCAGACACCTCGCATACGGTCTCGACCCATCGCGTACTTTCAGCTTTGCCGGAAGCTCACATCTTATCATTCCACCACTCGCTAAAACACACTCTACCTCACCTGCTCGCCTTCCTCCTGCACCCACCATCTACTTTCCCACCTGCAAAGACACGCCTCCTGGTCTTGACAAACCTGCACACCCTTGTCGAAACATCAAATCCTCGGAACACCTCATTCTCACCAGCGATCAAACCCGACGTCCAAAAATGGGCTGCCAGTCGACGTTACGCTCTTCTCGGATCGATCGTCTCAGCCCTGAACCGTCTTGCTGCGCGTCATGATATCGCAGTGCTGGTGACGACAGGATGTGCGACAAGAATGCGCCCTGAATTCGGAGCACCAGGTGCGCCGCTGGGCCTTGTGCCAGGTGTGGGCGGCAGCGAGTGGGAGACCGGCATCTGGGCACGAGCCGCAGTTCTGCGAGACTTTGGCGGAAGGGTGGTAGGCATTAGCAAGGTCCGAGGCACCGCGGTTGCCGCTGGTGAAGTGGGACTGGGAACTGTCGTCGGATTCGCGATTGGAGAAGGCGGTGTGGCAATCGCAGATGAGAAGAGGCGACAGGAACGTGTCGCGAATGAGGAGGCCGTGAAGAAGATCACGCTCAGTCCAGTCAGAGGTCGCAAGCGAGCACTGGAAGAGATCGCAGACTCTGACGAGGATGAAGAAGTAGATGAATATGGGGGATGGGTGGGGCTTGAAGACGATTCTCTTGCTGGAGCGTACGGCACTGACGGCGACGGTCCTGGGAAGGATGACGGAGATGGATCTACTACGAACGGCGGCCATGTCACGATCGTGATTGACTGACCTTGCGGCGAAACAAACCAAGCTGACGACTCACCAAGTCCAAAAATGATCTGTCACTAACGCTACAACTGGCTACGCTGAAACATGGGTAAGCATAGCCACAGCCAGAAGTGCAGGATCCGCCGACGAGTCTGTCTCGTTTTCTTCTCCAAGGTCTCTGATGAATAAAGCTGAAGCTGAGACTCGGAACAATGAATCTGAACGAATCTCACTTATTTTCCGTTTCCGGAGACACAAGACCTCACCACGCTCCAAACAAAGGCGCGCTCGAAACACCGACAAGCCTTTTGTACCTCGCTATTCGCGCGCGATTTTACAATTCACTTTGTACCACGCAGCAAACAACAACATGGCCGTGACTCGATCTCATAAACCCAAGTCGGGGTCACCAACTCCGGATGCTCCGGTTGGATCTGCTCCAGCAAAAGCCAGCAAGAAACCCCAGAAGTCGAAGTCGAAAGCGAAAGCTGAAAAGAAAACAACCCCAGCTACAGGACCAAAGCCTGCTAAAGTGCAGAAGAAAAAGAAGAAAGGATCAAAGCGCAAGGGCCCAAAGTCTGCCTCAAAAGAGGCCTCTCCACAGGCGCCTCCTCCAGCAACTCCCAAGTCGAATTCCGAGGCTGCGCCCGAAGGATCACCACAGGCGATCGCCGAGGCGGCATTGGAGGAGATTTCCAACTCCGAGGCTGTGTTAAACCCGCATGGCTTGAAGGCAGAGATCATGGAAGAGATGGGTCTGACTTACGCCGACATTTTTTCCCTCCACAACAAAACAAAGCAAGTAGAGTCCATGCCTCCGCCGAGGCAGCCTTTTCTCAAGACTGTGTCGCCTCGCAACAGAGACGGCAAAGTTCTCCCAAAAGGCTTCTGGTATAACCCCTACCTGTTCCCAGAGCACTGGGAAAACGGCCCTCTATTCGGTGCTCACTCCACGTCTCCAAAGCCGACTCCTCCGCCGGCCGGCCCACCAACAGCAGCGCCGGCCGAGTTCCCTCGCGGCGGCGGACGCTCGTTCTGGAACTACAGGTCGCCTCTTACCCCCCAGTCTGAGCCCACTCCGCAGCCTGCTACCTGGCCTTCGCCCGTTACTCCGCAGCTTAATACCTGGGCCTCGCCCATTACTCTAAGCTTCGGCGCTCAGCGCAGTGCTACCCCCAAGTCTTCGCCTGTGAAGCGAGTATTCTTCGCTTCTCCGTGTCGTCCTAGCAGTGCTGTGTCTTCGCCTGCGGACAAACTCAGTCCTCGAGGCGTCCAAGCCGGAGAAGCTCTGCTGAGCGCGGTCGCGTCTGTTCCTTCGCCGGCAGACATGTACCCTGCAGACATGTACCCTATATACGAAATACCGGACTTCTTGAAAACCGCTTTTGCTGAGCCTCAGCAGCAACGCAACCACTCTTTCAGCACGAACGCACTGGACAACAACGACGCCACAACCAAACGCCCTGCTATGAGTCCCACCACCGTCGTCCGCGAAATTGTCAAGCAAGTAGAGCAGCAGCCCGCCACTCCCCACTACGGCCCCGACGACGAAGCCGAAGCCGAAGAAGAAGAGCGTCCCGAATCCCCGCCGGTCGAAGTCAACAACGCGCAGGTCTTCAAGCGGCCCACCGTGGCCGATCTGAGGCGCGAACGAGCAATTTTGCACACGGAGCTGGAAGGCTGGGTCGCCAGCTTGCAGTTTGCCCGGCAGGGGTTCGAAGCGGTTATTGGGGAGATTCAGACTAGGATGGGGGTTTTGAAGGCTGTGAATCGGATGCAGGCGCCGTTGAGGAAGGCTCCGTTGGGAGGTGGACGTGGGCGTGGGAAGGGTCGTTAGGTTTGTCGTTTCTGTTCTTCGTTTGGGGCATGGCGAGATGTTGATATAGAGCGCAGTGCGATGTTCCAAGAGTTGATAGAACGCTGTAGATCAATTACATACGCCTTCTCTCGGTAAGCATAAACGGAGAAGTGTCACCCAAACCTGAACGCTTACAATCTTGCCACCAACATACCGTCCACGAATAAAATCAGGACCGTCATCCTTCCCACGTCATGTTTCTTTGTTTTCGAAATAATCGATACCATCGCTTTGAGAACCACCTCCTGCCCGTTCCGGCGGCAACCACGCGAGTTTCTTTGTTCTACTGCGGACTCGACAATGCAGTTCTCAGCCTCGATCTCAGTTTCTGTTTCACTTGCAGAATGTATTGACACTCCCCAGCACTACCGCCACCACCACCACCAGAAAAGTCAAATAATCCACCAAACAGCACAATGCCAGTGACAACCCGCCGTCGTACGGCCGCCCTCGCCAAAAACCGAAAATCATCCCTCAAGATACCCACTACTCCCTCCTCTACCACTAATGCCACTCCCTCCCGAATCACTAAACCCACCCTCACAAGCACCGCTCCAACCCCAACCCGCCCTCTCCTCCGCCGCAACAACAACAACCACATCAACCAAAGTCGAGGCCAAACCCACCCCCACTCCGCCCCACCAACAACGACACGCCATCCCACCCTCCACTCCCCAACCCACACCCCAACCCCCCAATTCCCAAACCCCGCCTACCACCGCCGCCGCCTCGCCTCCCTCCCCACCCCCGAACCCCTCTCCTTCACCACCACCCCGCCCTCGATCGCCTGCGCTTACGGGCACAGACTATTCAACAACAAAACGGCTTGGCGGAGTTCTTCAATCGTGTCCCCGACAGGCGTTGGTCTGGTGAGGAGTGGGATCGGGAGTGGAGGAGGCTTGCAGGGGCAGGCGAGGTTTTATGAGAGGGAGCTTGCGCGGATCGGGGCCGAGTTGGCGGCTACGGGGGAGGCGGAGCTGTGGAGGGTTCATGGGGTTGTGGATTTGGCGGTGGGGATGTTGAGGGGGGGTTTTGGTCAAGGGGGGTGAGGGGGAGGGGGAGGGGGGGAGGTGATGTTGATCTTGTTGGTGAGGGACTGGATTTGACTCGATTTTCTTCCATGTGCTGTCTCGAACTGGGGTTTCGTCTTGTTTTCTTTTTTACGATATTGGTGTGAGGTTTGTTGATCGCTTTTGGAGTAAGAAGGCAAAGAGCTGTCTTCGATCAATGATATTACTGTCCATCTGTTGACCTTGACAACAACACCCTCACTCAAATCCCCTTCGTAATAACCTCCTCCGCAAGCGTGGCGAAATCCTTCCCGCTCTCCTCATCAACCTTCACCCACAAATTAGGCTGCGTGAACACCGCAATCGTATTCCGCGCAACCCTCTCGCCCCCACCCTCCGCCTTGCCACCCCTGACGAAATGCGGCACAGCCTGCAACTTGCCCCGAGTAATAAGCTGCAGCGCCATGCCCGTCTGGAACGCCAGACTGTCCCTCGGAATATGCACCTGCGTAGTCCGACCAGCGCGATCGCGGATCCACAGACCCGCTTTGGGGTCAGGGTGAGCCTCTAGCTCAGGGAGAGGCGAGAAGGTGCCGTCGGCGGATTTGGCGGGGTGCGCGATCTCGTCGATGAACATCTGGCTGGTGAGGCCCGTTAGGGCGCCGAGATCGGTGTGCGTCGCGCACCAGTCGTCGTCGACTTTGGCGGGGACGTCCACAGCTGGCGGGGACGACGAGGCGGGAGGGGGGAAGTAGTGCAGCAGTCTGGCCTTGGTGCTCACGCTCGTGCGGACAATCTCCTCCAGCGTGCCGGATTTGTAGCCGTCGAGCTTCGCCACGCCGTAGCGGTCGCAGCTGCGGGCGACGAGGCCTGCGACGTCGACGATCAGGCGGCAGAGGGCTTCGAATTTCGCTTCGAAGCCGGGCAGGGCTTCCTCGCTGGGCCAGACGTTGGGGGAGACCATTTCGACGACGTGCGGGTAGAGGTCGCGGGCCTTGGCTTCGAGGGCGGCGTCGTGGATGGGGTTGGCGTAGTAGGAGCCCTTGAGGGTGTCGTAGCGGCCGTCTGCCAGGGTTTCTTTGCCGCAGGACCAGCCGACGTTGTATTTCGCTTCGGGCTTTTCGACTTTGGCTGTGGGAGGATCATGTCAGTTCCAGAACATGAAAAGCGGTCCGATCTTTCTTTCCAGAACATACCCAATTCATCTGCTGGTAAGTTGGCCAAATACGAGCTCAAACTCAGGACCTCCCTCCTCAGTTCGGCGAATTCTTCCGGTAGATCTCTCACGATGATGATTCCCAGGCTCTCAGGGCCAAACGCTTGCTCCAGTGTTTCGAGCGAGACAGTGCCATCTTGGAGCTCCTTTAAAGTGACCGACACCGCGGCCGGGCGTTCTTCGTTTGGTGCGATGGAACCCATTTTTAAGAAGTGGTATGGCGGCTGACGACAAGGCAAAAATCAACTGACGTTGCGAAGTTATTGTGGCCCGCGGCTTAGTTCGGCTTGCTTGGTTGAGCCGAGTCGGTTCATAGAATCCAAGAAAATAACGTTCCCTATGTGTCGTGGTAAAGAACAAGTTAATGTTGTCGAGAAGATAAGACAAATCGCAAACTCTAAAACCGAGGTTGTCACATGGTATGTGAAGCCGCGCTCTGCGTCGGAGTTCGCCGCCGCGAACATTCCACCTATTGATTGATTGATTGATTGATCTATTGCCAAGCTAACAATTCCGCAACCGAGGAGCAAGCATCACAACGAACGCCGAAATGAGAAAGTGACGATTTCAAGAATAAGACATTTTGTTCGGTCGATGATGCTTGTGCGATCGCGCTGTCTCTATACCGTTGATTACGACCACCAACCCTAACCCTTACACAAGGCCGAGGACTCGAATCAATTATCACGCAGACGAATGTATGAAACGAGAACAATCGCAACAAGCTGGCGATACGCGCTTTAACTCGGCCCCGTTAAGAGCGGTGCTGGTTTGACGTGCCATTACTACCAACTGCACTGCCAAGACAGCCAGCCAGCTCATCCAAATGCCTCAAAGCGATGTCCTCGAATTCCTGCATGGCAAACCCGACCCATCAAACCAACAAAGCCAGGTTAGTATATTGATTCAACGTACCCAAATAACATCTCACCTCCGCCTACCCATCCAAGACCTCGAACCTCACCCTCACAGAAACGCTCCCTCTCCACCACCACCACCACCAGCACCCCTCCCCTTCCTTCCCTGAATCCACCCCGTAACCAACCTCTGCCCCGGCGACGAGCCCTCCCTCCCATTCCCGATCCCACTCTCCCCCAACCTCCCAGCCTTAGGCGGCGAAGACCTCGCCCTCGCCACAACAGTCGCTTCACGCTTCTTGATAGTAGGACCCGCAAGCCACTCCGAGCTCGAGAGGGCTGGAAGACTACCGCTGCCCTCGTCGGCGTGATGAGAAGCAGGAGTGTTTTCTTTGTTGGTGGTGGTGCTGAGGGAGGTGTTGGCGGCGGTGTTAGCGTAAGGGCCCGCGGAGATATTCTGGATGGTGGGGTCTTCGAAGACCGCGACGATGGGGGCGGTGGATTTCTTGCGGCGGACTTCGATGGGGCGGCTGGTGCTGGTGCTGCTTGTTTTGTATTTGGCGCGGAGGTCGAAGGCGGATTGGTGGTGTTTGTGGTTGTGAGAAGGCGGGCGGAGGTGGGTTGTTGATGGGGTTGTTGCTTTGTCGGGGATGGCCCCGGACATGGTGAGGTTGTTTGATGTAGAGGTCTTGCCCATTGTTGTTGGGTTAGGGACTGCTTTCGTCTGCGATGAAGATTCGAGGTGCGCCAGAGAATGTCGTTTAGGCAGTGATTTGACGGCACTAGGTTCAGTACTGGCATTATCGATGACTTCTGGGCTTTGCTTGCTGTCGTCGCTGCCTGGTCGTTGCATCGAGCTTTCGGTGTCTGTTCCGGCGTTGCTAGCCATTGAATGCTTGCGGCTTGTTCTTCGGCTTGAGTTGCCACTCGAATCGATGATGGGGTATCGGTCATTCATGTAGCTCGATCGCCTACTGCTGGCACGAGGTCGACTGCCTTTTCGAGTTCTTAATGCCCGCTCGCTGTCGGAACCATACTTCTGCGAACCGCTTCCAGCTGTTACCGATCGATCACGACTGAAAGGACGGAGAGCTCTCATTGCTGGCGCAGGAAGTGGGTCGTCTGTGAGGTTGCCAGCCGGGTCTGTATCGGTCAGGCTGTTCAGTTCTTCAGAAAGCCACCTGCGCCACTCTCCACTGGCTTGCACAGGCTGCTCGGCGAGATCTTCCTGCTTCTTCGGAGGCGACAATGCATACCGCTTGACCTCGCGACTTGTGATTTTGACCGTCATTCCTACCTCTTCTGGAGTCGTAGGGCATGGCGAAGCACCATCGGTAGCACGCGAGTAGACACTGGGAGACAAGAGCTTCTCGCGGGTTCTGCTTGCGTATGCAGGCGCTGACACTTTCGTATGCCGAGGCAAGCCTCCTGTATCTGTATCTGCATCTTGGTAAGGATGACGACTCAACGATGGCAGCTCATACGGGTTGTCTTCGTCGTACGCGGAGGCGATCTTGGCCTCGGGAACAACAAGAGCGGTACGCAAGGCTGCCTGCCATCTAGCCTGGCTTTGTTGGACTCGTCGAGCAATACGTTCAGACGATGGAGGCTCAGCTTGCAAAGGAGCGGCTCTGCGTTTGGACGCATAGTGGTTGGCGGTCGGTGTCTGATCGGCAAGTTCGTCGTTTGTAAGAACACGATCTGGTGAGACTTCAACGACAGGCGACATCATCTTGTAGGCATCTGGGTCTGGCGATACTGTCCGAATGGTAGATGTGCCACGATGCGCAGACGGTGTGATGGATTCTGCTCGCTTTCGTGAGGGAAGCATGGACAATGATGATGATGTCCGAGAAGCCGTGCTTGTAGCGCTTTCGGAACGATCTTTCTTCTCTTCTGAGGCATCTTGTGGCAGTATCCGCTCTCGTAGAGCCATGAACAAAGCTTGGCTATCCTCAGATCCTTTCAGATCAGTACGGCTTGGTTTGCGCAAGCGATTCTGCACAGCTCGACCAAAGAAAGAGCTCTTCTTCCGGAGTTTTGGTTGACTATCGCTGCGTTGCAGTCTACCATGCTCGTCCGCCGCACACATTGATGCAGTGTTTGCGAATGTACTCGTAGTTCCGGCAGCAGTGGAGTTGGCCCAGCTGGTCACTCGAGATCTGTCCGTGGCAGCGTCGCCACTGATACTGACGTTGCACTCACCGCTGCTTTGATGGAACGGTGGAACGAAACTCTGGCTCAAAGCCGCCGGAGAGTCATGCACAACGAATGGGTCGCTGAGCATTTTCGAGCACTGCAAGATATCCTGGCGTTCTTGGTCCATGGTAGAGTGGCTGAGAGGTGCGGGCTCGGGTTGCTGAGACATAAGCCCACTCTGCGCCCGAGACGCTATGCGTAGGAATTTCTTGAACTGACTCTTCATTGAGCCGGAGAACTTTCGAGTCTTCGTAGTAGCGACACCGTCTGGGTACACGGGTGGTGGCACCGGATCTTCTTCTGGAGGTAGATGTACGATCGACGAATCATCGGCATAGTTGAACGGTGGCAAGGAGTCGTCGTAAGTTATTCCCACAGTGTGACGTCGATCACTGATGTCTCGTCTTTGCAGTTTCTGGAACGACCCGAAGAAAGACTTGCGCTCGCGGAGCTTGGGTTGGCTGAGTTGGCGGTCTCGGGCCAGAGCTACACTCTCTTCGTCCGTCTGAGTCCCCGTTGTTGATAAGCGGCGTGGTGATGGATGGTCGAAACCTGCATTTGTTCTGTTGGCATAAGACTGTGGCTCCGTGTAAGTGACAGATATGCCGTCGTCATAACTCTTCTCGGTGTACCGCGGTATTGGAGCCAGCGACGAGCTGTGGGATCCTGGTACCGCAGATGTGTTCCTTGCAGCAGGCGAAGTTCGGTTTTCCAAAGCAGAAGGGGGCTTCAGTTGATATTCAATGGGTGCCGTGACAAAGCACGCCTTTCGGTGAGCGGATTTAACATCAGCCTCGGTCTGGACGGGAAGTGCTCCTTTGCGACGAGCATCCGTCTCTTCAACCGCGTGTGACGTTCCACTAGAGGAATACTTCTGACTAGCTGCGGGTGTAGATTTGATGTCGTCGCGGCGCGCGGTTGACCGCCTGCGACCGAGTCTTGCGTCTTCCAGATGACTGCCTTCCGAGCGACCGGTGACCTGGCTTCGGCGTCGTTGTAGTCCTGGTGGAGCTGGTCGATAGTCGGGACAGCTCATCTGTTCGGTCGGTTGCGCACGTTTGTACGCCTGCGCGGCGGCTGCTTCTGCGTGCTGGCGGACGACGAAAGGATCAGATGTGGCCGAGGAGCGCTGGCGGGCAGCTTGCATGGACGCCGTGGACCGACTGCGGCGAAGGCGGTCCGATGTGGTAGTGTTTGAACGAGAAAGCATGCTACAGAAGCAATTCCGTTGCGGATGAAGCTCTCAGCCAGGAAAGGGTAGTTGGTAGACCAAGCGCTTATATCTCATGCCGCGGTGAGATGGTGAGTGGCTGTTGTTGTTTTATGCAAGAGCTCAGGCGATAGGCAAGTGCTCGTAATCCAATAGAAGCAGGAACGCGTCGGCAAGTTCTCGTAGTCGTCGAGGCTTTGGTTTGAGCGGAGAGCTACTTTACCTTGGTGGTAGTAGATCTTGTTTTCTCCTTCCAGATCCATAGGTGTATATCTTGTGCTGCTGCAGACGAATATGCGATGTCCATCCTGGTGCTTGCCGACGAGAGGCAGGAACGTGTTGGAGGCGAAGGAAGGAAATATCATGAGAGTCGGACTTACAATACCTACATATTGCAATCTCGAACATGTGATGGCCGATGCATGGATTGAAAGTGCATGGTGGCGGAAAAGATAAACTTGGATCACGTGGACATACTGAGGTCGCCCATGTCCTGTATGAGCTGTATGAGCAGTTACACTTCTCATTCCATCCTTCCAGCAGTGGCAACGATTATGTCAGCTCTGAGCATACCGTTGTCGTGGGTCCAAGGATGATTAATAAGGTCCGGCGGCGTGGCGAGAGCTAGACAAGGGAAGAAAAAAAATGCAGGTCAGCAAGGATACCTTATGCAAGGCACGGATGTTTGCGACAGATTGGGGCAAATGGCGTGATGGAGGTGTTGCGCTGTGTCGGGATGTATTGCCGCGGTCGACGGGCCGATAACCTAGCTCTGGAGCCGAGCCGATTCGTCTTACAGTACGTCTCACGTGGCGGTAGTATACTGTATGCTGGAGTTCGGTTGGTGTGTCGCACGACAGCCGGCGAGATAATAGTGAGGTGTAGGAAATTCGGCGTACCCATCGCCTACAATAGCACAAGCATATGGATTAGGAAGGAGAAAAACCTGATCGACTACCACCAAGGTAGATGATCTAATATTCGGTCGAGTCAGAGCATACATACCAAGAGTCAGGGTCTGGCGGTGACAAAGAAAGACGGATAGCCGTCTCGGGTAGGCCGCCCGCCAACTCCAACGCCGCCGCCATCAAAGCTGGGGTCCTGTATTCCAGGCACGCCATCACTACACACGATTGCACAAACCTCAGTCAGTCACGTCGACCGACTCTCCACTGTTACACCCACGACCAACTACTGCACCCTCCGCATCCAACATCCACAGACTCATCGCTTGCAATCTCGCTCCGCACTCCCCATCCAGTCTGTCGGCACCGAACTGAACCCTCACCGATAACGCACGCGACCCGAGTCCGTCTCGATTGCACCACCGACATAACCACTTTCCCATGTTGATTTCGCCATAAACCCTGTCGCCGACTCATGGCATTACGTCCGCCCTCAGCGCACACCATCGCCGCCTCCCACTCCTCGCCCTCTCCTTCATCGACGCCTTCCGCCATGGCGAACCCTTCTGAACTTACAATGCGCCAACAACCTACTTCTGCCGCCGAGTACGACGTTGATCAGGAAGACTACAAAAACCACGACCACAACCACAACCAAGAACACAAACACCTCGACCACACCCACGGAGAACACTGCCACCACCGCAACGAACATCACGAACACCACGGCATACTGCGAAACCGCCACGGCCACTCCGACGATCAGAGCATCTCCCTCTCCTCCACCTCCAAGCAGGCCGAACAGACCGTCGCGCCCTTTCTCACAGAGCACATTCCTATGCAATACAACCCCGTAGGACCTCCACGCTCAGCCTTGCCTCAAACAGAACAAGACACAGAAGCCGGTATCAACAGCAGCAAATTCTGCTACAAACACCGCCCGGATCTCAAGTGCAGACGTCAAGCCAACGAGCCCTCCATGGATCAGCTGCAGAACGAACTTGCGTCTCTCTCACAATCAGACCAGCAGGCCATCTCACATGTCTGGTCGCTCTTCTCCGCCGCGCCAGCCAAGCACCGCAACCTTATGCTGCAAGGCGTTCTCGCCCAATGCTGCTTCCCTCAACTTTCCTACGTTGCCGCCAGCGTACGAGACCTCATCAAGATCGACTTCCTCGCGGCACTACCTGCCGAACTCAGCTTCAAAATTCTCTGTTACCTGGACACAACCTCCCTTTGCAAAGCCTCGCAGGTCAGCCAGCGATGGCGAACTCTGGCCGACGATGATGTGGTATGGCACAAGATGTGTGAGCAACACATTGACAGGAAGTGTACAAAATGTGGTTGGGGCCTGCCTCTGCTTGAGCGCAAGCGCCTGAGGATAGAGAAGAGACAGATACAACTCCGGGCGACTGGCCGCGGCTTGAATGAGTGGTCACCCCGACTTACTCCTGAGGTCGAAGACACCCCTGAAGAACCAACCCAACAAGCAGAGAGCTCCACAGCAAGAGCAGGAAGCAAACGACCTCTTGACCTGGGATCGTTGTCGCCGGAACTGCCCAAACGCCAGTGCACTCAGTCGGTATCTGAAGACCAGGACACCAACCAAGAAACCGACTACTTCGCACCTCGAAAGCGCCCTTGGAAGGATGTGTACCGCGACCGCTTCAAGGTCGGCACTGCTTGGAAGTACGGCCGATGCAGCACCAAAGTCTTCAAGGGTCACACTAATGGTGTAATGTGCCTTCAATTTGACGAGAGCGTACTCATAACAGGATCGTACGACACCACAGCCAAAGTATGGGACACTGAAACCGGACAAGAAATAAGGACACTCACTGGACACACATCTGGCATTCGATGCTTGCAATTCGATGATCAAAAGCTCATGACTGGAAGTCTGGACGGGACTGTCAGGCTGTGGGACTGGAAGACTGGACAATGCAAACGTGTCTTCAACGCTCACTCCGAGGGCATCATCACACTCAATTTCAGTGGACGCTACGTGGCAACTGGATCGATGGATAAGACCATTCGCGTCTGGGATTCCGAGACGAAGCAGACATTCCTCCTACGTGGCCACACCGACTGGGTCAACTGTGTCAAGGTTGACGAAGCATCACGCACACTTTTCTCCGCATCAGATGACTTGACAGTCAGACTTTGGGATCTGGACACCAAAGAATGCTTGAACGTGTTTGAAGGCCACGTTGGCCAAGTCCAACAACTCCAGCTCATGCCGCCAGAGTTCGAGCTGGACCACGACTCTTTCCTCGCTGGTGACAAAGATGACGACACTAGCAGTGTTGGCTCTGTAGCTCACCACCACCACGACGAGTCCCAACAGACAATACCGTTCTGGTCAAACGATTCCGAACGCGCCGCACCCCCACGCTACATGTTCACGGGTGCCCTCGACTCCACCATCCGTCTCTGGGATACTCACCAACCTCATGCCCAAAGCCAGCAGCAGCAGGCGCAACAACATCAACAACAACAACGCCAGCAACCCGCCGAAGACACCTCAAACTCCTTCATCGTCCTCCCAACAGACCCTCTCACCAACTCACACACTCCGCGAGCCCAGGCCTGCATCCGCACCTTCTTCGGCCACGTCGAAGGCATCTGGGCGCTGGCAGCAGATCACTTGCGCCTCATCTCCGGCAGTGAAGACCGCATGATGAAAGTCTGGGATCCGCGCACGGGAAAGTGCGAGAGGACTTTTACCGGTCACGCGGGTCCTGTCACTTGCGCTTGGCTGAGCGAGAGTCGCCTTGCCAGTGGGAGCGAGGACTGTGAGGTGAGGATGCTGGTTTTTGGGGATCAATGCTGAGCTTGACTTGATCATTTTTTATTTCCTTTGCGATTTGAGCGAGGCGCATCTTACCTTTTTTATTGTCATGGACGGCCTGAAAAGGAATGGAACGGTTTGTTTTCGGTGTTCTGACCCGAAGAAAAGGATCGGTTTTAATGAAATCGTTATATACCAAAGCTGTCTCTTCTTCTTCTTCTTCATCTCTGATGGCGATAATACATGTTTTGCACAACATTACCTGTTGCATTTAGATATCAACACCGCTCTTGAACGTATTCGATCGATCGATCAATCTCCACAGTTCTGGAACGACGACGACGGCAGTGCGATCCAACTACATATTACCAAGTCGTCCAATTCGGCTTCTTCCGTGCGAGGATTGCTACGACATGCCGGGAGGTATGTAGCGAACAATAAACGCCGGGATCGAATGATTGTGGGATCTGCTAAACTTTTTTTCCAGGCATGTAGAGGTATGAGGTATGGAGTAAGTACCTAGTGGGTTGCCGCATTAGGAAAACACAGGCTACGAGGAGGGGAGTGAGTCTGTCTAGTCTGTCTGGGCTAGGGACGGCATGAATGAGGGCCCGAGGGGGCATTATTGGGGCACCATGCAGCTCCGCCGTTTAGGTATGTCGCAAGACCTATACCACAGCCCCACCCGGACCTCTCGTACAGTATAGGCACGCCGACCTGTTCGTTGGTCTATACGTGCGACGGAGGCGTACACGCACACGACCACATGACGGCCAATCTGATGGAAGTGATGAGCTCCCCCGGACCGCACGTTTACGACTGGATCGTACGACATCGCCATGCATGCACGCACACGGCATCCGAGACACTCTGACGTTGGCTGGCGCAAGCCGATCCGTGAGCGAACGATTTTCGCAAAAGTCAGAACGAGCCTCGTTGGTTACAAAAATATGCTGCGTCCGGTCGTTGCTCGAGAGACGCCAACCAAACACCATCTCGTCCCCGAGTCCAATAATCAATTCCGAACATGAAGGTCCCTTCGCTCTCTTGTGCAGCCCTGCTCGTCGCGGTCTTCTTGGCCCTCGCCACGGCCAATCCACTGCGTGTGACTGTCATCGTCGATGAGCCGGAGGCAGCAGCAGCACCAGTTCTGACCACTGCGAAGCCCATCGAATGGACGAACTGCGGCTTCGACTCAGACGCATTCCATCTGAAAAACGTCACCATCACTCCCGACCCTCCCGTCGTGTAAGCCACCCAAGAATAAAAAGGAAGACCAGGCCCCGCCCATGGTCAGGTACGCGATGCAAAACAAAAAAGGAACCACATGTACTAACGCATCGAGAAAAAAACAGCGGCAAGACGTTCAAAGTCACGGTCCACGGGACGCTGCAGCAAGACCTCAAGAACGGGGCGACGTACGACTTGCTCGTCAAGTACGGCGACATGACCCTCGCCGCCGAGAGGCGCGACCTGTGCTCGGACGACAGCCTCGAGCTCAAGTGCCCGCGGAAGAAGGGCGGCGTGGTCTGGGAGTCCAAGGACCTGATGATGAAGCAGTTGCCGCCGGGCGTCTACAAGGTCTCTTTGGCCGGCTACGCTGTCGACGAGTATCCGCTGTTTTGTCTCAGGGCGACGGCCGAGATCGATTTGTCTTCTTCTTCTTCTTCTTCTCAGCTTGCTGCTTCTTACTCCGGCCGTGGCGAGGTGGAGGAGGAAGGTGTTGCTTTCAGGGTGCAGGCTTGAAGGCAGCGCTGCGTTTTTGCGGTTGTTTGCTCGTCTCTACCCAGTCTTTCTCCAGAAGTCGCAAGGGAATGTTTTTTTTGTCTCTCCATCGGTCAGCAAGGGAAACAGAAAAGACGTGGAGATCGGGGGTTTGGTTTGAGAGGTTTGGCTTGACGGAAAATCATGTATGCTAGAACACCTTCTCTTCCTTCGCCGTCCTCCCATCTGCAGCAGTACGGAAGTCCAGACCAAGTCAACCTCCAAAGCTCACAGTGCAGACAGATCCGACAGCACGTCTCCATGCATCCTACTCCACCTCGCGAACCAAAGCCGATCTCGGCTCAACGATTTAGTTACTGCCCCAACATCGAGGCAACGCACGTTTTGTTCATCGCCACCGAACGGAACGCCCGCTTCAGTCATGTCATGGCGACACCAAGCTCGTGCCCCATTAATTGCATTGCGTTTGCGATACGCCTAAACTAACCAAAACAACTCGGCTTTTTTCCATCACAGGCAACCCGCAAGAGTAAGTAAGATCAAGCCGATCCCGCAAGTCCACCGGAAAGCAAAAAGATCCATTGCGCCCCAGCGTGGTCGTCGCAAAGAATGCCAGGTTTTTCACATCAACGAAATCTCGAGCTTGTTCCCGTCAAGCCTGTTTTTGGAACGTCAGCCCAGTCTCTGGTCCTGAAAATATGCAGCTCGGAAGCGGAAGAGGAGGCAAGGAAGACGTACTCTTTGCCGTTGTTCTGCTGGAAAGCATCGATGGCCTTGTGCGGCATTGCGAAATCGACGATCGCGGTGCCCTCGCGCTTGCTGTCGTGTTCTGGAAATTGCTGTTTTGCAAACGGAAACGGACAAGTCAGAAGCTTTCTCCTTCTTTTTTGGGGGTGGTGTGGAACAAAAAAAATTGTTGCCAGAAAAGCTTCGGGGATGTGGCATCTTACATACAACAAACATGATCGGTTCGAATCTGGAGAAGAAGGCTCGGAGACCGGGTTCGTTGGTCTTGTCGGCGACGTTTCTGTTTTTTTTGGCGCAGCCGTGGTTAGCACAGGATGGAGGTGGGAGACGCGGGACAGGCGGGCGAATGTACTTGATGAGAAGGGCAGGCATAGTTGGGGGTTTTGTCTTTGGGATGTTTTGGAGAGGACTTGTGTGGAGGGATTCTGGACGACTAGACAGAACAGGTCGAAAGGGTGGACAGCAAGCGTGGCTTTATGGTCGACGCTCCAAACCAACCCTCCCTCAACGTGCTGTCTAACCCGGCCTTTGACTTGGAAACCCCGCGGTAGCACTGCTACTGCTGCTGCTGTCACTCCTTCTTCACTAGATCATAGCTGCATGATCCTAAGCTGAAGGATACTACTGTATCGATTGGTATAGTAACGAGCGAATGATTATCGGGCATCAATCATTGGACTGGGGCTCGATGCAAGCGGACGGTACCATGTTTGACCGCCGGACCAATGTTTGCGATATCGATATTGTAAAAACCGACTATTATAGCTCAGTTGCAGGGCACGGTGGTGTGGGCCATGCCTGATCGTTGGTATGCTGTATGCTTCATGCGCGGTATCCGTAGACCTGGCGGAGAGTGGATAGTCAGCGATTCGATGTTTTGTGTCTGTGGCATTAGCATTGGCGGCGCGCATCCTTTTCCTCTCACGAATCTGTATAGACGCGCTGAGGTATGAATGGCTCTAGACGGTCGGCCATATGGGCCACTGTGCCAAAACTCCGAAATTTTAGTTACTTAATTGCTAATTGTCCGATCTCTACATTTTTTTGCTACTATGCTATAATAATAAATAAACCCTATATTTAGCACTAGGGTAACCCGCCCTTAAGCATACTGTATAAGTAAGGGGCTCTTATACTAGTATAAAGAGTTATACTTAGCTATTTTAATAATTATTACCTATATACTAACTAATAACCCTAACTATCTATATCTATATTATTATACCTTATCTATATATAATCGGTCTTAACGAATAGAGTATAGAGATTTAGGACTAGTATAACTAAGGCTTAACTTATAATAAAATATACTATAAGATTAAAGAGCTAGTATAGATCTAAATATCTAAGCGGATATAGAAGTACTATATAAAAGAGATAGGTCTAGAGCGCTAATATAGAATAGAAGATAGTATCGAGCTCTATATATATATTACCTATATCTTCTTAGTAATATATCTTAAAGATAATATAACGCTTTAGCTTCTCGAATATAATAGCTTTATACTAGAGTAGTATACTTTAAAGCGTTTATATCTAGAGATAGGCCTTTATAAGTAGATATATAAAGTCGACTTTAAATAGGCTAATACTAACCTTAAAAGAGTACTTTAGAATAAGTTCGATTCTAATAGAGTAACTAATATAGGTAAGGTATATCTTTATACCTATAGTTCTCTACCTACGGTTCTCTATCTACGGCCTTCTACCTATATACTACTATATATATTTTACTAATACTCCGGTTTATAGAGATAGAATATATAGGCTAGTATATAAGATCGACCTAGAGAGTATAGAGATATAGCGAAAGAGAGCCTACTAGTACTAAGGAATCTTAATCCTTACTAGTCCTAATAAATTATAGTTAATAGATAGATACTATAAGTTAGATTATTAGAGTATCTAGATCTATACTACTATTAACGCCTACTTATATTATATTATCTAGTATTATATCGGGATTACTAGTTATATAGCCGTATCTATTCTTAGGTAGTATATAGCCGTAATAGGGAATAGGAGTATTCTCTCTCGTAAGCTATAGATAGATCGTAAAGGTAAGACCTTAATAATAGTAGATATATACTTTACCTTAAGATAGGCTATATAACTAGAGGGCTCCGAACCTTTACGGTTTAATAATATCTTCTATTTCGGTACTAGTAAAGAGAACTCCTTTATCGAGTACTAGTAGCGATAGTAATTATACTCTACTATCCTATAATAGCGTATATATTTTATAGAACTTAGAGACTATAATAAGTACTAGAAAGATCTCTCCGCCGACTAGATTATAATACTCGTAATATATATACCTATTATCTATATCTCTCTATAGTAATTTATCGAATATATCTAGAATAACTATAGTATCTATAAGTAGCTAAGGTAACTATATATAGTCTCCGGTATTCCCTATATCCTCTACTACTACTACTTAGAGATAACTAGCGTAAAGAACTATAGAAGTTCTACCTCTATAGACTCTATACTCTTTAGGTAAATCGCCGACGAAATAGGTAGGCTTAATATCGACGAGTATCTTCCTCCTATAATACTTAAATAGTATAGAGACTTTACTAAAGAGCTAGGACTTAGCTATATCGTAGATACGTCTATAATAATAGATAATAGTAATCTTACTTATCGAGTAGCTTATTTTACCTTATACGATACTTTATAGGAGTACTTCGATAAGGACCGAGAGCTAGAACTATTAGAGTCTATTAAGCCCTAGAATATATATTACTAGTCGGAAGATTAGGAACTATTAGAACCGCTCTACGATATATTTAATCGTACTAATAAGGAAATAGTTATTTAGCCTTACTCTATAGACTAATATACTAAGAATATAATTAACTTACCTCTAGGCTTTAAGAGGGTAGGGTTATATAGGCTCTAATCTCTTATAAATAAATTTATTACTATATATAACGGAGGCTAGAAACCTACCTATACTTCCTACCTATACTCTTCTACGTATACTAGTTCTTAGTATAAGATAGGGTTTCTACCTATTCCTATTATTCTAGTATATTATTCTCTTTCTCGTTAAATTCGTACTATTACCTAACTATTTAGTATAGCTTCTCTATAATACCTTAACGACTAGTATAAGCTTTATTCTATAGATAATAAGACTAACTATAAGGTAAAATTTAAGAGCTAGGCTATATATAAGTAATACTAAGAGAGGAATCCTAATTTTAAAGTACTATTAGAGCGTCTATTAAGCTAACTATCTATTACCTAAGGAATATAATTCTAATTAATAGACCTAATACTATCTCTATCGAAACTACTATTATAGCTATAACCTAAACAATCGACTAATAACGTAGTAGAGGAGTATACTAGATAAAGTAAGCCTATACCTATATTCGGTAGAGAGCTATATAAACGTACTTAGTAGTTTAATCTTCCTACTATATATTAATAGTAGAAGCTAACTATATCTAAAGATAGAATTAAGTTCGGCGGTATTATAGAGGCTACTAATTAGAAGCGTAAAAAGGGATTTAGGTTAAAGACTATAACGACTTAGTATACTAGCTATAAGAAGTTAAATACTAATCTAGGTATATCTTTAACTACTTAACTAAAGTAGTTTACTATCTATTAGTAACTATATCTATCTCTAGTAACCGAAGTTATTAGCCTCGATACTTTATCTAACTCTTTCTAATAGTATATACTTTTAGTATTAAGAGAACCGGTAGTTATATAAGCTCGTAAATAAGATTAGACCTTATATTAGCCTTTCTTCGCTTTCTTCGAGAATTAGCTTATTAACTAATCTAGTCGGATTATATCTATAGAGATTATATATTCTACTAGTTATCTACGCTACGCTACCTATAAGTCTATTATTACTAGCGACGAGCCTATATTCGACTCTAATATAGATATAGAGAAGGCTTATTTAAAGTACTTAGGTTAGAAGGTATTAAAGAAGACTCTATTATATAAAACCCTAGACTAATCTTTCCTTATATTAGATAGCCTCGAAGAATATCTCTTATAATTTAATATTAAGGATAAGGAGTACTAAGTCTATATTATTATTAATTATAATCGATAGTAGAGATAGTAGATATTTACCTCTATAAGTTTTAAACTCCCTTTATTATCTATTATAGAAAATAGTTATAATAGTAAGGATAAGATAGAGTATAGTAATATAGATACTAGTAATACTCTAGTAGTATCTAGCGCTAACGACTTAGACGAGAATACTACTCTATCGGATAACGAGAATACTACTATAGTAGATAATATAACCGGAGATAAGAAGGATCTAACTAAGAAGTACTACGAATATTTTATAGAAGTATTAAAGATAGACCTCGAGGATATATTTAGTTATTATACTATACTAGCTTATATCTTCGAAGACGCGTTCGATCCTAAGTTCCTAATTATAGCTACCGATTTTAACGACTAGGTCTTAAAGCGTTAGTCTAATAACTCTATAAGCTAGCGTAATAGTATCTCTAACTTACTAAATAATACTCTCTAAGAGCCGATCCTATCGTTAGCCGTTAGTCCCCTAGTAGAGACTATAGAATCCCTAGTAATAGATATAATACTATAGGTATATAAGCCGACTATAAAGTAAGAGCTATAATAGAGGCGAGACCTATATAAGTACTAGAAGTCGAAGAAGAGGTAAGAGTTAAGTTAGAGTCTACTAAGAGCGCTATAGTAATAGCGAGCTAGTTAGGAAGAGAGAAACGTTAGAAAAGAGAAACCTCGAAGGTAAGTAGTAAGTATAGCTATAATATATAATATAAGAATAAGGTATAGTAGATATAAGGACTTTACTAGCTCGGTAGTATTAGTATTCTAGTATAGGTATTAAATAGAGTTTACTTTTATAATCTATCTTTAGAACGTAGGTAGGAACCGTAGGTAGGCTCGTAGAGGTAACTATAAGTATAGTACTCTTAATATGCTCTAAGGAAAAGCCCTATCTACTTAAAGAAAGAGAAGATCGCTTATCGCTTATAATAAGCCGAGATATTAAGATAAGCTACTATCGTATAACTTAAGAGCTATTACTACTACTATTAGAAGAACTCCCGATCTTAATAGTAGTATCGCTACTACTTCTAGTACGTCGGCGGCTACTAACTGAGTAGCCTAATTAGGAGTACTTATAGGAGTAGACGTAGTATTATAGATAGGTAGGAAGCTCTTCTTCTTCTTTAACTTACTAACTTCTTTCTTATCTACCTCTTTAGTAATTATACTAATATATATAATACGTTTTATATATAAGAATAGTAGATAGATCTTATACTCGCTCTCGATAATATAGTTAGTATAAGAAGTATTATAGTAAGTATAGCCGTTAGACCTAAGCTAGAAATAACTATTAAAGAAGATATAGCCTCTACCTACTATATAGTACTAGTACTATAAGACATTCGGAGTAGTAAAGCTACTTAATATAATAAAGAAGGTAATAAGAAGGTCGTAACTATTATCTTACTTAAGGTCGAAGAGTATAGTCCTAAAGTATATTAGTAGATCTCTATCGATTATAGTACTACTATAGATAAACCTTATAATCTCGTTATTATAGAGTTATTTAGGGACCGTAAATATTCTACTCTCTCTCTCTTAATAATTAGAAGGCCCTTACGAAGCTTAGTAAGGAACTCTTTATCTAAGAGAATATTAAAGCCTTCCTTATAAGTAAGAAGAGCCTAGGTAAAGTTATAGCTATAGTTATTTACTAGAGGCTAATACTTAGGGTCGAAGTAGTTATAGAATCTAGTTTTATCTATAGTAGAGGTAATAGTATTAAGGCGCTTAAGACTAGAAAGAGAGTATTATTAAGAGGAGAGATAGAAGAGTAGTACTCGAGGCTTAAGAGGAGATATTATTAAGAGTAGAGAGAGAGAAGTATTATTAAGAGAGGTATCTTATTAATTAGGAGAATAAGAGAGTTAGATATTAGTAAGGGAAGTAGGATATAGTTAAGAGCGTTTATAAAACCGAAAAAGGCTAATATAGGTAGTTCTAGATAGTAGTATATAATAGATTATTATCTAGTAGTAAAGAGTAAGCTAAGTAGGTAATAAGAGCGTAACTAAAGTAAATAAGATAATAAATACCTATATAAGGAGAATACGTAATACTTTATATACTTCCTAAGCTTATACCTACTACTACTATATCTAGAGTCGAGTCTTAGTTAAGTAAGGTTATACTTATAGCGTATAGGTAAGCTAAGGAGGTTATTAGAACTAAGAATTAGACTTACCGTAGGTTTAGTAAGTAAGCTACTTACTAATCTAGTACTAATAAACTTATATCGATAGCTAATAGTAGTAGTACTAGTAAGTTATACTATATAAGCTATATCTAAGTAGGCGGAAATAGTAAAGTCTATAACCTTTACCGGCGGTATCGACTTAGACTTTAAAGCGTAGTATATAGTAGTATAGTATTATTAAGGAATAGCTATAGATATTTAAGGTATATCTTACGTAGGTAGGAAATCGTAGATAGAAGATTATTATATCTCCTAAGTATAGTAGTAGAGTATTAAGTCGATATTATATAGTACGAGTATAAGTTAATATAGTCTAAGATAGTAATATCTCTATAGATATCTCGATTATCTAATCTAATTACTATTATCGACTCTTATATACTCTACCTAAAGGGTAGTAAAGAAGTAGGAGTAGATTCCTTATCGTATAAGGTAGTTACTATAGGTATTCGAGGTATATCTATTCGTAAGGAGATATCGTATATAAGCTAAAGAAGAGTAGATTTAGTAGTATTTCTCTAGTAGAGTATACTTCTACTATATCGATAAGCGATAGTAATAGTACTACTATATACGGTTTAGCTATAGTAAGAGGTAATACGAGCTACTTATAGGTAACCTAGGAAAGCTCTCCTAGAGCCTCTCTAGCTACTATCTAATAGGAGTTAGTAGGAGAGTATAGAGGATATAAAGATAGTTTATAAAGTATTAGTTTTATATAAGATTAAAAGCCTTAGAGGTCGACGTATATACGTTAATATTAATATTAGAGGTAAGGTATAGTAAGATTAGACGCTTATTAGTTAATAAAAGAGTTAGGGTTTAATATAATTAATTAATTAAGTAGAGAGTAATAATTTATAGAGAGGACTATAGATAGAAGCTTATAGGTAGGCCTATAAAGAAGAGCTATAAGTATAGCTCTCTTAATATACTCTAATAAAATACTACGACCTATAGAAAGAAAAGAAATAACTTCGGCCTCTAGCCGTAGGTAGGCGATTATAGGTAGGCTCGTAAAGAAGAGCTATAAGTATAGTACTCTTAATATATCCTAAAGAGAAGCTATAATCTAAGAAGTAGAATAAAATATCTCTATCCCCTTACTATAAGTAGGAGATTATAGGTAGGTTTATAATCTTAAGCTATAACTATAGCTCTCTTAATATACTCTAATAAAAAGCCCTTATCTATAGTAAGAAATAAAAGGTCGTTTACCTCGGCCTTTCGACTATTAAGTAGTATTATTAGTTATACTATCGAGGCCGATAAGGTTAGTATAAGAGCTACTAGTAATAGTATATACTACTATTCTATAGTTAAAGGGTTAGTAAAGGGTATAAGGTTATTATTATTGATAGTATATACTATTACTTACTCTATAGGAGGTAGTATCTATACCCTAGATAGTATAGTTAGTATAAGTAGAGCCGCTACCTACCTAGCTATTACCTAATAGATAGACGTATTCCGAGAATAGGGTAGTAAGAGGCTTAGAGGTAGTTATATAGTATCGGTATACTAGGGTCTTATACTATACCTAGTCGTAGAATATAATAAAGAAGGCGAAGATAGAGAAGTATCTAGTATCTCTATAATACTTATAGTCTTACTCTTTAATATAGAATACTAGATTCTTATTAATATTATAGACGCTATAGATAAATACTATAGAGTTATTATCTATTATATCTTATATACCTTATAGTAGAGTATAAAACTATCTATCTACTTCGGTATAACGGGGTTAGACTAGCGTAGGGGGTGGCTCGGGTTAGACTAATGGTTAATAAAGTCTAGGAAATGAG